>JABUQX010136079.1:0-12852 GCA_015478945.1 Trachelipus rathkii | reverse complement strand
AATTCTACCATACCGAACCCGTAAACAAAATTCCTACAACATATCTTACCTGTTCCCTACATGCCTTTACATAAAACATCAAACCGTCCATCCTAAGAACATCACTTTTATACCCTCAAACAATATCACAATTTAAAAAATATATTACGTCCTCCCACACATAGAACAAATCTTTCAAGCAGCTGTTTACCACATTCATTGAAAATATAGTGCAATAAAAACACAGGAGAAACGAGAACGACCTTACACAGATAAAAAATATTCAGCATATCTTGGTCTGAGAAATTGATTGGCATCAATTTCAGCACTTACCAAACCATCCGCCCAGACTTCAAACCACACCATCAATATAAAAGCAAACAAATGAAGCAGATACATTAGCAACGCTACCAACCGTAGTAATGGAATCTTTTTGCATATATTATTCCGATAACTACAACAAGCAACACCGTGAAATAAAAATATGATCCTATACATAATGAATATTAAAATCTTCCCAATATTTCAACAAATCCTAAAAACAATAACCTACAAACTGGAACAAATCTCACAAAAACAGAATATTTAAATTCACTCTGCCATTTGCCTGAAGAGGTCTAATTAGAAGACGAGAGCTAGCAAAATTTTTGATCCATTCATTCGCTTAGTTCTTATTAATGTAATTCTATTGAGAAGTTTTTCAATCGAAAAGTTGTTAACATTAAAACCAAAGGTTTCTTTACCGGAAAAATATTATCATATATATATATATATATATATAAATATATATATATATATAGTTATATATATATTATATATATATATACTATTATAATATATATATATATATATATATATATATTATATATATATATATATATAATATATATATCCTTTGTTAAACCAGGGGCCAGGGGCCAATAATAAAATTAGTATCGGAAGGGTTGGTAATGCTATCTCAGAATATTTTACCTAATGCTAGATTGCCTTTCTTTCATTGTTGTACGAAAAAAGAAGAATTAAAATTCTAATTTTAGGCACCGCGTGTTTGCCGGAAAGTACGCGTAGTCCACCGGGCGGTCTGCCGCTGCCATTGGGCAACCGTGTTATCCCACAATACTATTGTTAATTAAAAAAAAAAAACAGTGTCGTGGCGTCAACATTCGCTCTACAACTTTACGTAGATACATCAAATTTAAAGTGAAATAAACTGAAATAAATTGCCATAAGCTTACTCATTTTAATAAACTTAAGGTCATTTAACTGTAAAAATTTTTACTTTCAACTTTTTTTACTTTTTGTTAATATTAATTAGAATTTTATTTGAAAATTCACAAATACAAAGAAAGTTTGTGTCTTTTTTCTGGTCTTCATTAAATTAGGATCATAAAATGCATAACCCAGTCTTACCAAACTTTACAAAGCTTAATTTTTGATTGCCCCCTGGTTTATAAAGTACCCCTATATATTATATATATATATATTATATATGATAGGGTATATATATATATTACGTAACTGTACACAGGGAAAATATATATACTGGTATATACATAAATATCTGAATAATAAATGTAAAATAATTAAAGTTAGTGCATTAACCCTTACAAAAACATCATGCCGTGATATCGAAAGGCGAGCCCTAAAAAAGTGAAGACAGTGGCCAATGGCAAGGGTCGTGGTCTTGGGGGGAAAAAAAGCAGCAAATTGAAGGAATAAAACGAAAAAATTAATAGTTTATATATAATAGATATATATATATTAATTATAAAATAATGTGTATGTATCCATATAACATATATATTACTTATTACACAATTGAATAATTAATAAAAATATACCAAATAGTGTGAGAAGGTTAGGTAGTATGGTAGTATAATGTATGATATTTTTATATACTTTGTAATTACATTTTAGTAATTTTTTTTGCAATATTTAATGTTAAAAGTATCGTTACTAAATAAAAAATAAGAATAAATTTTAAATAATAATTGCATTATTATTATCATACAATATCTACACGTATAGTCTCTAATTAAAGGTAACACTGAATTTATTACTCTATATTTTACTTCTTACTCAACAGAATATATATAATGAGAAACCAAGTCAAAGTCCTTAGTGAAGTCTAAAAGAAAGTAATATTTAATAATAATAATAACACACACACACACACACACACACACACACACACACACACACACACACACACACACACACACACACACACACACACACACACACACACACACACACACACACACACACACACACAATAATAATAATAATAATAATAATAAGTAATAATACACACACACAATGACACACACACACACACACACACACACACACACACACACATAATAATAATAATAATAATAATAATAATAATAATAATAAAATAATTATAATAATAATAATAATAATAATAATAATAATAATAATAATAATGACAAAAGAATTATTAATTTATAGTAATAATAATGATAATAATAATAATAAAAATAATAATAATAATAATAATAATAATAATAATAATAATAATAATAATAATAATAATAATAATAATAATAATAATACATACATACACACACACACACATAATAATAATAATAATAATAATAATAATAATAATAATAATAATAATAAGTATTTCAACAAGAGGTGAAATAATAATAATACTGCAACATTGGTACTGCTAACATTAAAACATTATGAATAATATCGTTGATTTTAATGAGAAAAACTATAATAACAACATTATTAAGCTATAGGTAATTATCACTGTTTGTTGTAGAAACCAACTTTAAGGAAAGTAGAAATGTGAGAGCTAATATTTAGACAATAAGAAGTTTTTGATTTTTCTTCGAAAAGACCCTAGGGTGGGTGACCCCTGAACATTTTTAGTTAGATTATTCCATTCATCTATGCCCTTATCTGAGATGGTTCTTCGAGATTTTGTTAGGATGAATTTTGTTTTGTTTATGGTAAGGGAATTTGTTCTACGGAGATTGTTTTTCATTACTGTTTGGTTTTGCAAAATCATGTTAGACAAAGTTCATTTGCGGTTCCATCTATGACTTTTAAATATTTGACTACTTACTGTAAGGGTGTAGATATCAGGAAGTTTTAGAATGGACAAATTTTTGAATTGTGGGGTTGTGTGTTCACTTTAGTTTCAAGATTCTGATATTACACGAATTATCTTTTCTGGCATAATAATTAGAGGTTGCAGCAAGTATTCACAGACATTAGAGTTGGTGAGGATAAACAAGACTACAGTAAAGGTTTTTTAAATTATATTTTGGAACAAAGTTTCTTATCTTTAGGAAAGCATAGTTTGCATATATTATTATAGTTTGCTAATAAGACTATTTATGTGTTTTTTGAAAGAGAGTTTGTCATCGAAGATAACACCTAATAACTTGGAAGAGGATGATCGATTTATGATTATATATTTTGCTCTTACATTTAGTTGTACAGGATTCTTTTGATTTGTAATTACTAGATAATTTTTTGTAGGTTTAGGGAGAGTCTGTTCGTTTCGACCCATGTAATTATATTTTTTAATTCATTGTTTGCTTTGCTGTTAAGTGTGTCTATATCTCGTGCTGATATTAATATTGTAGTGTCGTCAGCATATTGAAAGTGTATTGAATTGTGACAATTTTGAAAGTCATTTGTATATATATTAAAGAATAGAGGCCCCAAAATAGAACCTTGAGGAACACCTTGGGGAAATTGGGGCGTGTGATTATGATAAGTCTCCTAAACGAACATATAGTGTCCGATCAGATAAGTATGACTGAAACCATTTTAGTGAACGATTTGTGATACCAATTAAATCTTTCTAATTTTCTTAAGAGTAGTAGGTTGTGTGGAACTACATCGAATGCTTTCGATCAATCTAATAGCAATAGTACCCATACATATTTGTTTTTCGCTTAGTGCTTTGTATAACATTTTAGTAAAGAAGATAAGAGCATCTTCTGCATTGCGGTTTTTGGTAAAGCCAAATTGAATTTGTGAGAGAAGTCCATTTTCATGTAAATAATTGGTAAGCTGTGTGTGAACTAATTTTTCAAGAATTTTACCAGTTGTATGCAGAATTGAAATCGGATGGAAGTTTTTAGGGATTGAGGTGCCAGCACTCTTAAGAACAGGGGTGACTTTTGCAATATATAATTCAGGTGGGTAATGATTTAGTTCAACTGAATTGTTATAGAGGGTAGCTAATATAAGTGAGACTTTTTTTTTTTTTTTTTTTTTTTTGCAGTATTTGTAGGTCCAGTTTGAGACACTCTGGATATCAGAGCTTTTATTCTTCAGACCATTTATAACACATTCAACCTCAGATGTTGATATTCTTTTGAACGCAAAGTTCTACTCTTCTTGTGGTCTTAAATAGTCTGTAAAGGAAATTCCTGTCAATGCTGATCCTACGGTAGTAAAGTAGGAATTCAATTCATTAACTATGCCCTGCTCTTTTATAACTATTTTGTTACTATTTTTGTAACTATTCTTTTATTTCTGTTTGTTTATTTTTTGTGACGGTTTAATATGTCATTTATTATGCCCCATTGTCAACTTGGATTGCTTTGAATCTGTTTGAATTTACCATAGAAAAAATTAGCTTTATACTTCCTTATTAGTTTTTTTTTTTTTTTTTTTTTTTTTTTTTTTAGTGTTGAAGAGTATCAACAAAATACCAATCTTAGTGCTTTAATATAGCTTGTGTTTTTGTCTAATTGAGGTTAACAATGATTTTGCCAGCCACTTATTTATTGTCCTTTTTTCGACTATTGTTTTGTATTTTATGTGAAAGTTTTTATTATACGTATCATAAAGGATGGTACTAAAATATTTGAACTTTTCATCTATTGAAAAATTATCATTGTGAACAAAAGAAAAGTCTATATTCCTTATTTGACGCAAAAACGTTTGTTTACGGTCTTCTGATACATGCCTATATTTTCTACCTTCTTTTGCATTAGGGGAAAAGTCGAAGATTCAAATGTTAGGATACATGGGTAGTCATCCGAAAGATTGGTGCATGATGTGTAGGATTTAGTTGTGCCACGGATTTTTGACCACATATGGTCAATTGTAGTAGAATTATTGTATTCATTTTACCTTGTAAGTAACCGTTTGATGTCATACTGTTAATTAACAACCTTTTTTCCACAGAAGTTATTATTACCATTAAAAAATACATATATATTAAACTCACAGGCTATTAATGGGTATCTACTTATATACTGTCAAGCCTTTTTATAAAGTCTAATCTACTCCCTTCTGGTGCATACTCCCTGCATACTCCAAATAGGTTTATTGCTTTGGATCTCTCTCCAAAAGCTACACCAAGCACTTCAGTGTCAAAATTAATTAATGACTGAGAAAATTTCTTTCGCTTTTAAACTCTTTATAATAGGTACTGAGACACCCCCTCCTTTTCTTTCTTTACAGTAAACGTTGAACATATATCATAGTCTGAGAGCGCATACCAGGCTTTGTTATAAACTTTTAGAAAGGTCTCTGTGAGAACAATACAAGAAAATAATAATAATAATATAATAATAATAATAATAATATAATATTCTTTTATTAGTGTCATATATATATCCCGTAGAATCGGGTTCTGGATGTGTAATTTTTTACCTGAGTGCCTTGTCTCAAACACGTTTTGATGTGTTACATAAATTTTGGGCGGTGCGTAATTCGTCCATCTTATTATTTTATAGCAGTGCTTGTTGAAGCTGAATTTGAGGGTGACTGTTTCGGCTGAGGTGCGTGGTTATAGGTTGATATATAATAGTATAGCCTTGATGAGTGTGGTAATATATTGAACTGCTATGGAACCCTGTTTTACGTTATTAATCGTTAAGAGCATTATATGACCATATCTGTGATATAGTATAATTTTATATTAGTATTATGTACTGTGTAGTGTTAGATTACCCTTACATGTTCGAATAAACTATAGATATATAGGCTATATATGATTTTGAGTGTTAGTAGTTATTATATCTATTGTGATATAGTAGTATGGTTGTATGAGTTATTAGGTTGTGTATTAGTTTATATTATGCATTAATTATTAATTCTATATAATTAATATATATATATTATAATAATAATATTGGTGAACATTTATAATTCTTTATAAGTAATATTATATTATATTAGTTATATAATACTATATTAAAATATATATGGTATTATATATATATATTAGGTATAGCGAGTTATTGTATATTATATATAATACATATGTTATTTATAGGTATAAGATATATGAGTACATATAGTAGTTGATAGTTATATGGTGTGTGAGTATATATGTATATATATAATTTTATAATAATAATGATAGTGACTATCAACTGTGAATATATATATGATATTATATTATAATAATATATTGATATATAAAAGAAAATTAACTATAATAAAAATATATTGAATATAGTATATATAATATAATATATATATTATAATATATTATATTATTATATATAAATATTATATATATTATTAATTATAGTGTGTATTGTTTTGGTACTCTAAATGTTTATCTTTCTACAGCTTTATCAGCGTAAGAGCGTTTCCATGAGCATATGGCTAAGCAAAGGTATGCAACACCTTTGAATGATGACAAAATTATATTTGATGTTATCTCAATGACAGTATCTGAACGTTTTTAAGATTTATGAAATCTTCTATATAGAATCAGAAATAGAGGATAAATCGTGGTATTGAAACTCGTGATATAGTAGACGCGAGTAATGAAATTCTGTACGCAGGTATGAGTATGTTCAAAAATTCAGAGTTGAAGAGGATATATAACTGATGATTACGATCCAGAGTGTAGATGTATCCTTGCTCCATCTACGACATCAGAAAAAAAAGATCGTTAGGTCTGAGTGGCTGGTAGTATACTAATGATTGAAAATAATATAGAGGGTGCGTGAATTTCAAATTTCCTTACCTAATTCAGGTAATATCTAAGCAAGATATTGGTGTGGTGGGAAGTTGTCAGGCATATCTTATTAAATATGGTTATTCAACGTATAATGATTTCAGAAATGTGAAGGGAACAAGGGAAAAGAAGAAAATAAATCTCACTTTTTTTCTCACATTTCTTAGCATATTTAATGGATTCTTCAACGTGTACAAAGGGAAATGTTCCTCTGAGCTATTTTTTTTTATCATGCATCCTGTCATTATATCTTATATTGCTATATAGTTCTAAGCGTGTTTGAGGTTTCTAATGGTTTATTCAGTTTAAATTGGCAAATTTTTCCAAGAAGGATACGATAATTGTGCATGAGAAAAATGACCTTGGTGTGGTGTTGTAAGCGAAAAATTTAGAGTGGTGGTGCTCTTCTTGATACATAGTGTATATGTTCTATATTATATAGAGTTTTATTTTTTATATATATATTATATATTATTATTTAAGTGCATTTTTAATATATATGATAATAGTGATAATATAGTTTAGCTGGAGTAGTATTTGTATTACTCTATATTTGTCTTTAGTATATATATAGTATAGTGATTTTAAGATACCTTCGATATAGTATATGTATGGTCATATTAGGTGCTGGTTATTACCTATATGTGAGTAATATTCCTTAGTTATATAAAAACTAATCACTACAAGAAACTTGAAGGGGTCTTGAAAGAAAGGGTGGTTGTTTTTATTTCACGATGGTGGCGCTATTTAACATTTCTGAGGTAAGCAAAGCTGATGTGGGATAGGATTGTTGCACATGGCATATCAAAATTTCAATGTTTCTATAAGGTAATAATCGAGAAATGTATTTTTTGAGATGTTTTAAATAATACAAGATTACAATTTTAAAATTTATGTAAGTAGTGATAGTTGTAGTTTTTTTGGTTATGTAATATATTTTGAATATCGGCATTTTTTTATTCAGACACATGGTGGTAAACATATCAATACTTAGTTTAATCATAGGAAATTGTGTCTAAATCTTGTCAAATATTATGATTTAATATATATGGTACATTCGCAGTAAGTAGTGATGACGCTTGGCGTCTGCTAAGAGCGTAGGAAGGAGATTTGATTGGTGAGTGGATCAATTTTACCCATAAGACCCGTACATTATCCAAAAAAATGACTGAAACGTGATTCTATATGATATTTATGGAATATAATAATATGTATATATGGGGGTGAGTACTATAGTTTCGGGTAGTGATGTGTATATACGTGAGCTATATTATTTACTGATATTTATATAGTATAATAGTATATATTAGGCTATGAATATCTATAGTTATTATATGATGGGATTGATAGTCGGTGGATTTTCAAGAGAAGGGTGAGATAATTTTAATGTTGCTATTAGTATTAGTTATAATATTTGTATTAGTAGCAGTATTAGTATTTATAATATTTGAATTTGTATCAGTATTTTTGTAGTATTTGCATTGAAATCTATGCCCTAATCTTAATATTACTATTTTTTGCTTTAAAATTAGTAAGAGCACAATACAACGATCATTAGATTCATTTTTTAAACTCTATTTGCGAATCAGAAGTTGCCACCTTAACAACTTCCACACCTCACCACCCAAAAAGCATTGTATTACTAAACTAAAATATGATAATATGACTTATATATATGCTTTAAGTATTTCTAGTATAATTTCAGGGAGAACACACTTGAGACTTTCCATTTAATCAATTAGAAGTTGTCTAGGTGTAGAAATGATAACTGAACTTACTAAAACTTTGGAATACATGTTACAAATTTTTGTCAATTATATAGAAATACTAATAATTAATAAATTGATTAAATAATCTTTTTCTAACAATTTTATATACAGTATAAAAAATTAAACTTAAAATATTTCGCTTGATAATCGGTATAGTCATTATGTTTCTTTTATCTACTCATAATTATGAAAATTTGGTTAATATTCTTTGCCAGTAGTATACGATTGTGCTTGTAAAGATAATATAAAATATAAGTGATAATATGCCAGACTGATAATCGATTTGGCACTAATCATAATACCTAAATTACTCTCTTAATATGATGCTACTGCCAATCCACCCAATACTGGATTTCTAAGCAAATACCTAATATACCCTCCTATAAATATTAGTTCACGTGTTATCATCTAAAACCGCACCTAAAATAATACCTATTAGCTAGATTTTTATAACTTCTCTTATATCGGTAAGTATTCTATAGGAGGAGAACAAGCTTGTAATCTATTCCCCGTTTTACAACAAAAAGGATTAAAAGTATTGACACCTAGTCCCAATTACCAATACCTGTTGCTTATAATAGCCTAATGACCCCTAATTAGGATGGCCAATACCAATACCACGTGAAAAAATGGCTTCAATTACATGGCCAATATTCAAAACTCAATACTTGTCTCATACATTCGCCTAAAAAATATTTGTAATCATGGTACAACTATATATAGTCGCCATATCTTTAGTTTATCTATACTGTGTTATAGAATAGTAAAATTTTTTAGAAAAATATAAGTGAAACTATATTTTTTTAATTTTAACTGATAACTTATGAATTTATATTGCATTATTAGATAGGATTGCCTTTAAATTGCATTAATTACTGTTTATGATAGTGTTATCAGATAATTTTTCTAACTTTAGCTCAAATCTTATGGTAATATAGTAGACCAGATTTATGTAAATCACAGTGATATACTCTTTTATAAAAATATATAATATATTAATATAAATATGAAATAACCAACGTGGTGCCGTCTTCTTTAGTTCATAAATTTAGTTTAGTATGTTATGATATAATTTATCAAATAAATATTATTGTATTTGCTGTGTTGTAGTTTATAATGGGTATAAATTTAGTTGTGGGTAGAAAGATTATATGTTGCAGCAAATTCATGCAGATAGAAAATCTAATAGCTGGTTTATAGACTCGATCATTATCATTCTTATATTTCTATAGTCTGTGGAATAGATCTGTTGATATTTAAATATTAAAATGAGGTCACTATTTGAAACATAAAATGCTGATTATATCATTTTGATTTATATGAGATAATCTGTGATATCTTTTTCTATGGTGGGTTTGGCTGTGTCCGTAATACGAGTTTAATTAGCATTGTTTTCCGTAGTCGTTTAATTATACGTAAAAATTATAGTTGTTGGACTCTTACAATACTATGGAATTTTGAAAAGTAATAAGTATTCATAATTGAAGAAACAATGGGATGGGTGGGAGGGGTGGTGGAGGGTGAACACTAAAGGGCTTGTGGCAAGGAAAAGAATAAGTGGGCGAGAACACTTTCACCTGCTGAATCTGACATCGCGGAAGATATTAGTGACGTGTTATAATCAGGTATGTTGGGTCTGTGGAAATGTGGCGTCTCTTATCTGGAGTACGGATGTCAGCATGTAAGAAGACAGTGTGTAAGACATGACGCCGACGGCTGACCGAGCTTGTCTCGTCTTCTAGCCCAACGGATTGCTTTGTTAGTCAGCAGCAGAATAAGCTAATAATATACTCAATTCTAGCTTAGTAAGCTAATGCTCGCTTACTCTCAACGTAAGGTGTAATTATATATAATATATATAGTGGTACCAAAATAATTCTCTTGATAACAACTGATAGTAAGAAGGTGAATAACTTAAGAATTCTATAACTGAATCCGTCAAACCGATAATATCAATAAATATCAATTAAATAATGCTAAATAATGGGCAGCTCTCTATTATATATACAATCTCGTCAGTTTATTTTTAATGTAAGTAAGAACCTCATGAAACTACTGATGTTACTTGGTGAAATTATTTCCTCTAAATTTCAACTATCCTCTCATCTCTGCGTAATTTACTGGTAAGCTATTTAATTAGTAATATCTATATAGTGACATGCACTCATGACTACGATTGTTATGCCAGATTTATGCAAAAACTCTTTTTAACTTACATATTCCACAAACGGGACACTGCTTTGAAACTGATTATTTCAATACATAATTTTTGCCACCCGCTCTTAATAGATTGAGGCTGCTGTTGAATTCCGTTGGTCAAAATATGATTAGGGGAAACGCATGTTTTTATTAAAAACGGCACACACAAATAAAATGATTTTTAAAGAAGTTGATAAGCCTTTTCGAAGTATTGTTTATTCATATTTAACTATATTTCTCTTAGTTAAGTTTCTAAATAATTAAATATAAATATTATCAAGATTTGAATTCTGTTGTTAATATGATGGCATGCTGTCAAATCTACATGAAGCGTATTAGAGCGATTTTAGGACTACTATTATCGCGTAGAGACATGATTGTAGGGATTAACTTTCATGAGGAAATTATCTTAGGGTATCAAAAAGATATAATACATAGAATGTTCTCATGGAAAGCCTGCGCATTGCCACTTTACCAAAATTGGCAAGTGACCAATATGGAAAATATGTATTTCATAAAATGTTCAAAAAACGAGTTATTTATACTCTATCCTTTGGATGTTGAACTTAAGTTATCCCATATGTTTTCAAGCGATGAAATGTGAATAAGGGTGAAAGGATGATAGGTCTTAATTACTAAGAGTATTAACAGAGGAATGATTGACGTTTGATCTTTGATTTTTGTAGTTAACAGACCCTGGAAGTAGTCAAATACTGACTAAATATAGATAGCTGCAAAGTAATTTATACCGTTAATTCTTCATTAAGGAATTATATGCCTAATAAGAAATATTAGATTTAGATCAATTTTTTATGAAATAGGTAAAACATTTTATTTTCAAATGTCTATTATAATATATATATTATTAATAATATATTATTATATTATATATATATAAATATAATATATTTTAATATTATTATTATTATATATTATATATAATATATATATATATCTATTATTATATATATATTAATATATATATATATATATAGTATATATAAATATAGTATTATATATATATATAATTATATATATATATATATATATATAAATATTATTTAAACATACTTTTTATTTAGGAAACCAAACGTAAAATCTTCATTTAAAATACTTAGCTCAGAGACTCTTATACAGTATATAATAAATATTTAATTATTGAATATATAGAAATAATAACAAATTTATAAGTGCTATAATCGAAACATAAAAAATATACCGTAATAAGTTTGAAATTAGTTTAAGCGCTAGGAAATCAAAATATTAGATATGAAATGAAAAATAAACGACTGAATAGAATTGAGGAATAATTAAATTATATTTGTAATTTAATAATAATAGTCTATGGTAAATTTCCACCAAATGTATTGAAGGAAAATGGTTTTATTGTATCTTCAAGTGCAATGTAGAATGACATTTTCTTTCGAAAACGTTTTTTTAAACGTTCAATGTACTCCAATTATATATGTTTACTTATCTCTAGGAACTAAAGAACAAATGTTTTCCAAGAAGAAAAAAAAATATTATGAGTGAGTATGTGATCATTGAGTTTGAAAATGTAGAGAGGAATGTAAGACATCTTTATTGATGAATAAATAATGTGAGTTATGTCAATGCGTCTTATATATAATTATCATATCAATAGACTTAAGATTTATTCAACTTAGATATTAAAATAACTGACACATCGTGGCGTGAGCGCCTAGTTATGCAGCGAATTCCTCTGATAGTATTTTAATTTACTCCGAGAATTAAATATAAGAAATTAATAACTTTCTTGAGGTAGTTTATTATACTACATAATTATATATAAATAGAGCAATAGATAATATATATTAAAATTTTTTAAAAAAAAAATCGTAATTATATATACAAAAATTCGAGTAACGTGAACCATGAGAAATAAAGATGAAAAGAGAGAAATAG
>JABUQX010136078.1:7500-20263 GCA_015478945.1 Trachelipus rathkii | reverse complement strand
TTTCCTCAAAGCACCACCAGGGGGCACCACCAATGCTCGATGTCGATTGCTCAGAGCCAATCATTACCTTTTAACAGCTGCGTCTAGTGAACCTGATTTAATTAGATATACAATCTCGTGTCACTCTTGCCACATTAGTAGATTTAATCGTATATTTGGTTTAGTCAAATATATTAATTCAAGCATCGTAGTTTTACGAATAATTTATTAAGAAACAAACGTAAGATTAGAAATTCACGAATAGGAATTGTATAAAACACCACAGTGAGAATAAGAGATATTTACAAGTAAAAAATGAAGAGAAAATATGAAATAGTATCTCTATATATGACTAAATAATCATTTATCTTCTATAAGTATGTTGACATAACCTCGCAACCATGAATGTCATTAACTGATCTTACTGCTGCACACACTTACGAACACACTCACACCAGCATCTACTCGCCTTACGAAGACGACTTAGGCAAGTACCACCACAAACTTTTGATCTCACATAATATTCTACATTCTCAAACTTTGCACTTCCTCATTAAGCGAGCTCAGTGGCTAGACCTAACCTCGTCGTAGACGAGAGGTTTACGGGGCTATAATACCAATAAGACGGCCTGTGAGTGACGCCCCTGTAGTAACCTTAATAATGATTTTTAATTAGTAAAGCTAGTAACTAGTTATAAGCACTACTTATAAATTATAAATTTAGTAATATATATATAATTATATAATTAATAATAATAATATTAATATATTTAATAAGTTAAAATTTTAAATAAATAGATTATTATTATTACATGCTTATACTATGATATAGTATTAATTATTTAATATTATTCTGTACAATGCATCTAATACACGCAAACCATAACACCTATATTAGGTAATCAGGATCAGATGTATTATAATATACAGCAAGGTGATATCACTATTTCCAACCTGACACCTCACAATAAGCTAGGCATGACTGTAACCTCGTTAACGTTAAGACTGGTACGCCATGCACCCCCCCCACCCATTGATGAAGTAAGTGAGATGCTATAGCCCCCAATAACCTTTGAATTTTGATTGATAGTATACGATGAAATTTCTTAGTAGTTATATAATCACTTATTATACTTATTTTATATTATATGTTATAACAGTCGATAAAAGGGGTAAGTAGTTAACTAACTACTACCTGCATTCGTAGTAGGTAGGCTTGAGCCTCCAAAACTTGTAATATGATATCAATTAAGATAATATGAAAGTGTATGTATACATCCCTTCTAGAAACATGGGTTAGATCCTTAACACGCTACTAAAGACTAGCACTGTTACGTAGACGCTTTACCCCTCAAGTTGTGAGAATGCTACCCTATAATTATCTTCAGGTTAGACGATGCCGGTTACCTCCAGTACTGCACCCACATAGGGGGGGCTGCATTTAGCTCCTCTCATATACCTGAGATACACTGACGTAGTAACGGGCAGAAACCTTTGTATAAGCCCTTTCTTATAAGTATTATTATTATCTAGTACTTATTAATTCAATTTTTAAGAAACATTACTCTATATATTATATTGTCGCACCCTGCACCGCTATCCAAACCAACAGTGACACCTATCCTAGTAACGAAGTTGGTGAAGATTGCCAAAAATGGCATCTACATCAAACTTGAACACGCTCCTCCTCTTATCTAGGGTGACGACGTAAACCCTCGTCGCGTTTTAACGAGCGTACGTGTCCATGTCATTCTTCCGAGGGAGGGCGTGGTGCGTGTGCCCACTTTTAAAATCATGCCGAAATGATCATAGAAGTCTTGAAATCTGGAGAAAGGATTGTCGGGTGGAGTGAGAGTTGGAGTCGGAGAAGGAGTCTTGAGTCAGAGGAGTCGGAGTGTTACAACCGGCACGGGCTGGTATACGCCAGTGAGTGCAGTTAGCATATCGCTACATAATATACACTTCGAGTTAGAGATTCCAATTGCGGCCAAACCAAATAAATTATATATGTTGTAAATATAAGTTCAGATAATAATATATACTATACAATCTAATAATAATTTATATACCTAAATGAACCCCACACATGATAAGCGAGGTGTCTGTCTCGTGATTACATGTGCTCTATTAAAAGAAGTGTCAGGAATTTGACCCCCCGGATAGGTGGCTTACGAGGTGTGATCGAGAGACATACATTTAGATTATAAAAACTAGGAAAAGAGATCTGAGCACTATGGGTAGAAAAGAGTTAAGTGAAATGTATATAATAACTTTTAAAAAGTCTGAGAAGGAGACAGAGAGTTTATTTTTTATATATCATATTATTGGGATCACTAAAGTCTAGCCGGCTGTTTCCGGAGCCGGTGGCAAAATTCGTTTTATTAGCTCTGAGAATGATAGAATAAAACATTCGTCTTATAGCATACAGACTTTGACATATCATGCATTATTTCTAAAATCTCTTATTTCTATTTTTATAAAAAGTTAAATAATAAAAAACAAATATATGTAGTTATAATTCTCATTTTACATTTTTAATTTGTATATGAATTAATTATTAACATTTTTTTTTTTCAAAATTTTTTTTATATTCCTTTTTTTATATTATTTTTCAATTTTTAATTTTAATATATAATAATTATTACTTTATCTGTATTTAATAAAATAAAAATATAATTTTCTTTACTAACAAATTTTTTATGCTTTACATCAATAGTATTTATAAACTGCTTTAATAAAATGTATTTGAACACATACTTTTCTTATTTTTATGGAATTAATAAACTTATAAAATTTTGACATTGACATACCCAAAAAGCACAGTAAATTCAGTGGAGGTCAAAAGCCACCCAACATACCCGCCTCCAATCATAACCCACTCACTTCAGATGATCTAAATTAGAATCTAACAAAATCTGTATGACGTCTGACACCCATAAACATTATCTGGAGTTTACATAGTTACATTGAGATCACAAGAAACCTCTTCATTATTTTTTCATATGAGGAATTATAAAAACTCTTTAATAAAAATATTGGAGCATATTACACAACCCTAAGATTCTTATAGGCAGATAAATTCCCAGTTATTAACAGCATGCAAAGCTAGTACCTCCCTACCACCCTCGCCGAACCCACTATGCACCAGATTAAGGAATTCATATTCGGTAATCTTATTGTAGTACTTCACATCATCAACAATTTTTTCTTATAACTTAAATATTGTGCTTTTACTTATTATCCCACTATATAAATCCATTATGTAGTAAACTCTCACCTAATCAAACTGCACCTACCTCACGCCACGCCTCTTCCACCCCATCCATGAAATATCTAGATCAGCTAGTTATCTTTGAGTCATCGGTTGTTGATTCTATGTCAGTCCTAAGAGCTTCATATTTAGTTGGTGTAGTGCACTAATAATCATCAGCTAGCACAGAATTTTTGATTCAGTAGCATATTAATTTTTATTATTTTATATTTTCTTATAATCTAAAAAGTGATTTTTACGCGGAGGATATGTTTACTGTCGATTTATAAAGATCTAGCGAAATTAACTTTAAAAAATTATAGTCGTAATTTTTTACACCTCCTCTAAAGTCAGGTGATAAAATGTCAGTAATGAGGTAAATCAAACCACCTCTCCCCGTCCCCTTTTTCCCCTCCCGCCACCTCTAATAATAATCATATGATTATGATTCACATTCGAAAATTGATATTCAATGCCACTATTTCGCAGGGTCCCATTCAATCGGTGCATATAATGTAAAAAGATTTAATAACTTCAAGGTTATATCTGAGAATATACATAATCCATTACAGTATAATTATAAGCTAAGATATTGTATATATGGAACGTTTTCACATTAAATAAAGCTAAAAAACATAGGCATCAGGCTGAACAAAGAAAGAAACAAACTGCGACTATAAAAAACCTACACACATTACGCAGACGAAAAGTAAACTACGTACATTAACAGTAAGTTAGTAGTCTACACTTAACAATATCGAGTAAAGGTGAAAGTAAACCAAAAAGCGTATTGAAGACAATACAAGAAAGCTGTATAAATCTTATTTCAGTATACTGTCAAGCGATTTATCTTCTAAGTGACAATATCTAAATCGTTTATAATTTCTACAATAACTTCTCGTTCAGTATTTCTAATTCATACTTACAAAAGAATTTATCATATAAACCTTATCCTACTTAATTATCAACATAAGCCAACGTATAATACATAGCTTATAATCTATACGTACTTACAACTCTTATTTCCCTTTGAAAACTTTAACAGTAATAGATATCCAGTATAGACACAAACAATATACATAAACCTAAATAAACTTATTACTAGCTAAATATCCAAACGAATAATTGTGCAAACATATCAAAGATGTTAGATGATGCCACACATCAATAACATAAAAAGAATCTTTGAATAAATAATATCATATTTAAAGTATTATGGTTAATTAGTTTATAATCATGTATTTCCTAAAAGCTTAAAAGTGTAAAACTTGCTATTCAAAGGAGTCAGTACAAAACAATATTCCATCCAGCCCAACATTCCTCCCTCTCCCAAGTTATCTCATATCTATAAAATTAATTATCTATTTGTAATTCTAATTGTGATTATAACCTATTGGTCACATTTCGGAGTATCATTCGGTAAATTTAAACATAGCAAAAAAATAATATATGATTCTTTATATACTATACCTAAACGAATGTTATTGCTAACGGTTTAGCTCAAATAAGTTTTTCACATATTAAGAATTACTTAACACACAATCAAAGTCACGTTACGATATATAATAGGAGCGAGCCGATTCATTGAACAACTAATCACCAAAATAAGCGATAACATAGAGGGCAAGGTAAAGCAAGTGTGTCCTAGATGACAATGAGAGGCTTCATGAAGACATGTTAAGTGAGATAAAAATAAATGACAGACATAAATACATAAAGAAAACAATATAAATTTTATCATAACTGAGGCACGATCTACATTGACAATAAGCACGTATCATAATATTGTCTAACAAGGTGGAACCTAGGGATGCCTCACGTAACGTGTGTCAACATTATATTAGAGATCAAACCGCCACAGTACGTGCTGAGAATAGACAACTCTAGAACGTCACCGCTCCCTTAGTGCGATAGAAAGTGATGAGAAATATTATACATAAGACCCATTAGAATCTCTGCCCAACCTAAGCTGTTATAAAATCCATTCTATGACATATGAAATAGAATGGGAAAACATCATGCATGCTCCACTGGGTGAAGCTCTTTAGACTCATCAGCGCCCCTCGGCTCTCTCAAGGCCAGAAAGAAAGAAAAATATAACAATTAATCTTGTAGCACTCATGATGAGCGATTATTTTAAGAAATCAAGATCTCACTATGAGTCAGTATGACTTATTCAAATATTGATTATTAACTTGAAAAAAACCGCACATAAGTTTGGTGTAAATGATTCAAGTCCATAAGATGTAAATTTAACCCCATCATGAAATTATATTAAACTTTTAGAAGGCAAAAAATTAGATATATTAAGTCACCTTAACTATATATGTCTAAAGTCCGTCGTCAACATAGATGTTATGAGCTGATAAAGTTCGCGAATCTTTTTACCACTTAAATAAATTCAAAGCTGTTAATTAGGTGTCAGCATGAATGGAGCGTAACTGGGAACGCAGAGACCCTAATCGGAAGCCAGGGAAGGCGACTCACTACGAACACATGATGTGCCTCAGAACACTCAAACTTAGAGTCTAAATAGTGGCTCGCTTTCGAATCTGCTCTAAATGCTCACTAGATTAACATGATCAAGCTCTCGTAAAGCTAATACGACAGAGCTCAGCATCTTATTATCCACAAAGAAAACGCACACATCAAGCGAGACCGTTTCTTATCTCCACGCCGTGTGATTGGTCAACAGAGCAGATGAATGCGCCATCTACAGGAGTAGCCAGAGATATTCAGGATTTTGACACACACAGGTCCTACCCAGGCTCCGAACAAAGATTACAATCAATGTGTAAAAGCAGAGAATTATACTCAACTCAGAAGGTATTATTGTAGTATTCAGTTGTAACCTCTCGATGGAGTGATTTCACTTTCCAGCGTTGCTGAATGTTAGTACGATGACTATGAAATAAAGTATAGTTATCTGACTTCCATCATTATTGATGTGATTTATCGAGTGTCACTAATACTAATATATGACTTGCAACATAGTTCTACAAATCTCTTAAGTCCTGAAAACGGAATCGTTCCTTGACAAAAAGAAATATTTTTACTCCAACCAAGGCGCTTTGATAGCGAATAGTCGTGAGAGACTGATTAGAGGGTGAGGGTTCTGATCTAAATATCGCTAAATATCTCAGAGTCTGATCAGCGGAAAAATATTATTTATTTAAAAATAATATAAGTTCCTACTGATGCATACAATATCTTCCACTACAGTTGTACTATACAGAACGTCACCTACGCGAGTAATTAATAAAGGATACTCTTATATATTCACGATATCAATCTCACAAATCAGTACAGAAATATATGTGTGGTTTTATGAATTATAACAATCGTACCATACTGCATATTTTCTACGATCTTACTACCACCACATTTATCATGATTTCAAGATATCCCTACCAGTACGTATTATCATTGACAGCCTGCGACAACAAACCGAGAGTGAACCATCAGATACGTTAATATACGAGCGACAATACTTAGACAAAACAAAACATAAAATCATATATCACAAGTGTCATTCCTGAGAGAGTACTATACATATAAACAAATATTTACTAGAGTTTCTAATACTCTATTCAGATACATTCTATAAATCAATTAAAGATCCATATGTAAAGTTGATTATATAAGCTTGATCCTAAATTTATAGTTAACTATCTCTATTAAATTCACGAGCGTAATCTATAAGAAAGCCTATAAACTTCGCATCATCACTCGCACTGCCCCACATATAATCACCTGCCTCTACACCACTTTTACACACCTTTATATTACAGAAAGATCTCTATATCGATCAAGTAATCTCTGAGTGTCTATCGTCATAGGTACACTCACCTGAATGGAGAAAATCATATAGACAAAAAACAAGGATAGTTATTATACAGAGTAAGAAGAAAACGAGATAAAGAGAAGTATATCTAACACGAACGCAGTAACGTAGAAGTTTTCACATCCAGAGAGATAACTAAGCTAAACAACTACCCCCCATTAGCATGAACTAAGGCATATATAATGTTTACAACGACAAACACTAAACGAGTGACGATTTACGTAAAGCAGGAATAAATCGTTCAACACATTGATAACAAAGAGAAGTTCGAACATAGTACATAACCGAGACTATCCAAATAATATTAGTTTTTATGTATCACACAACCAAACGTAACGTATTATAAGTGATTATTATTTATTATTTAAGATATAATATCAGTGAATATGATATTGATTAATAGAATATATTATAAATGTTAAAAAGAAAAGAATAGACAAACCATAAAGAAAAGCCGTTTTAACATAATAATCGCCTAAACTAAGAACGATAACATACTTACGTACGAAAATAAATCCATCAACATAAACAAATCTAGTGTACAATCCTCGTATTGAATAACAGTAAGCCAGCTAAATATCGAATTAACGATTTAAGCATATTCACAAAACGTTAAACCAAGCTTTAGTTCACACCATGCAAAGAACCTCAACTATCATTACCGTGCCGAGTTGACGCTATTATGACAGATCAGAAATGATACAGTATGGCTTTTACACAACTGGTAGGGGAATCTTATCACTATATATGTGAAACCAACAATAATGTACAGTTTAGGCTTACAACCTGGGACTTTAACCCATATGGTCTAGTTATTCATTAGGTAAGACTTAGTTTTCAGTTGTTTTTATTATATCAACATGCTTCACGAATTCGCCCCCTCCTTTCAAAACAACATTAGTAAGCTAACAATCGCTTAGTTACTATACAATGATATCCACCGAAACAAATTTTTCAAGGCGGACGAGCCCCACACATGTAGATCACCCCAGAAGAATGCATTTAAAGGACCATCTCGGGGGATACCCCGAAAGGGAGTGTAACGGTCACAGGCACAGCCCAAAGGGCTGTGCCTTTTTGTATTAAACCGCTTCCATATTTTACGGCATCCACAATTTTTACAATAGGTAACACAAAGTTTATGCTACACTGCACAACCATTATACATACGTTTACATTAAACTGTCTTTATGAAATAACTTGAATCACTTGTTAAAAAGGGAAATAAAGAAATTATTAAGTAAAAGAGTTGGGAGTTACAAAGTACAAGGAGCATCATTTAGGGTTGCTTCTAAAATAAGCTCTGTCCACAGTTGTCGACACGGCAGCTAGAGAATAAAGCAAACCACTAACTCATCTTTCTTTCTTCTTCTTTCCATCTCGCTATACCCAGAGAATTAGGGAAAGAAAGTGGGAAACACCATTTCATCTCTTCAGCAACTTAGTAAAAACAGGATCATTTACGAACTTATCTCCAATTATTTACTTATATTTCCTAGTTTAAGTTACCTTAAATAATATGATTATAGGAGTTATAGATTGATATTACTATATTAAGTTAATATTAAAATATAATCATACAGTATATATCAATATTATATATAAATACTTAATTTAACCAAAAATGTAAGACTGAATCTCATGAAGCAATTGTCCAATAAGATATGCACATTTAATAAGCTGTGGTGGACCCCGTGTTAATATTTAGGTTAGGTTAAGCTGTTAGGGTGTTCTAGGTTTTTACGAGTACCCTGATAAATATTTTCTTTGGTAAAAAATTTACTCAAAATTATTAAAATTATACTGAGTACGACTAATAATTATATGATTTCGAAGCCCTGGGAGCTTTAGCTAAGAGCGTTCTATTATAAATAATGTGCCCACAAGTATATATATAGTACTAATAAGTAAGATAAGAATCATAATAGTATATAGATAAATTAAATATATATATATATACAATAAATTATATATATTAAAGTTAGTAAATATATAGTACTTATATATATATATTTATTCATCTACCTTTTCCTCCCCAAGACTGGGAAAATAAGAGTGATAGCAATATACATGCATTACGCGATAAAAGGGAAGCAGTATAAGAATTGACAAAAGTCGAAAGAGAAAGCCCAACCTATATAATTATTGGGAAAGGCTATTATTATTAGTAATGAAAATAGCTTTCGCAGTCAAGAAAATCCACCCTAGAACTTCACAGAGAGAAAGCCGCGCTATAGATGAACTTCCCACTATGGTAAATCGCGCAATGTAAGGTTATACATACTCCTAACGTCTCAGTTGGCCAAGCAAGAGCAACATACCACCCTCACAAATCCTCCACCATTCATACTTCTTTTCATAGTTATGCACGCTGGTGAACCTCCATTTCTCAACACGTCGCTGGCCAACTCACATTTCTCTCCTCAGATCACTCGTGATGGAATAGTTTATCTGAGACCACACTGCCACATGCTTGTTTTCTCGGTCTAGCCCATGCCGGCTGCGTTTCCCAACATCACTCGCCACTATACATACCGACTTAACCAATCCCCGACTATCATTCATCCTTTCCACATGACAAAACCATCTCAACATTCTTTCATTTATTCATACGTTCATTCCTCATTTTATTAACAATTCTTCTCACACTAGCACGCCCCCAAGATTGTCCATTCAGAACACAATTAACTTTGATATCTATAAACATTAACTTAGTTCCAGACCATCTAGTCTCACTCACGATTACTTAATAACAACCCGGTAACAACATACCCTTCATGCAAGACCCTAAGCACACTCAAGACTTAGTCCCTTTACATTCACCAACGATTTAATTGCTCCAGCTACCTTCCTGCCCATTCACAGCTTCCTACTACACTCTTCATCATCCATTCCCTTCTCATCCAACAATACCCTCAAATATTAAACTCAGACACTCTCCAGCTGGCTCTATCCATCTAACAAAACTTACACTGAGGACTATCCTCACTCACAACCAATAACCTTACTCTTATCTTTATTTATTTATTTCCAAACCCCTCCTTTTACACACCCTTCCAAATATCTCTACCAATACCTCTCAAACTCTCTTCAGATTCGACACACAAAACCAAATCATCCAAAATATTAATTGAGGTAGGTTAACCCTCCATACATCTCCATTGTCCATCATTCTAAAACCTTCCTCGGACACCCCCACCTCTAATTCGGCTTCCCTAACCCATCCGTAATAAAAATATTGCCTAATAAACCATAGGAAGACACTTAAACTACAACCCCTGCCTCACTCCGCTATTAACACTAACACCAATCACTTTTGACACCTTTTATTCTTAAACAAGCCTCACTATTGTCTTAACATACTTTTGATTCCATTCAGAAGCCTACCACCAACACCATATATTCATAAACACCTGCCATATAGCTTCCCTATTAACCCTATCATATCCCCCTGTTTTGCAAATCATAAAACCTGTAATACAATTCATTCTCTTCTTCCCTCAACTTTCTCAATCATGCTTAAACAATGTTAAAGATTGATCCACACATCCATCTACCACTCTATAAAATTTTCTTTTCACCAAAATTAATCAGTCCTCAGTCACTTGACGCACTCTTCTTTCGACAAAATTACCAGCATATATTTCCCTACAAAACACTCGATAAACTAATTCCCCATATAACTCCAACAGTTACCCTTATCCCCTCCTTTCTCTTATGTATGGTACTCTTTATTACTGCTCTCCTCCAATCCCTCGGAGCTATACCCTCCAATAAACGCTTTATTACATCAACTTCCAGATGCCAATCCGATCACCATCTCGATTCAAAGTCAGTTTATCATTTTTACCCAGTTAATTTCATCTATACACTGCAGCATTACCATTCGTCTAACTTTTTTTCACTCTACCCATTACCCCTCCTTGTTAATAAACTCATCCCCATAATAGCTATCCTTCTTGCACCATCAAATCCCACACACATTCACATACCTCTTCATTACTGCCAATATATACAGATTTTCGAAGTGTTCTTCCACATCCCCTCACATTCCATTTCATCAGTTAACAAAAGCACCATATCCCTATTCATTATTCTGAGCGGTTCCCCTTATTCTCATTTCTTAACCTTTCGCGCTTCCTTTCTCTATATTATATATATTGCTTCCTATACCCTGTAGGTCCCCATCCATCCTCTTCCAAACTGTTCATTTACCTCTTCTTTTCTCCTACGTATGCACCTTTTTAGTATTTCTTTTTTCCTCCTATATAATTCCAAGTTTCATTCTTTTGAAACTGTCATCATTTTCATTTGAGTACATTCAACCACACTCTTTTTACTTTTAAACAGTTGCCATCACCTCTTCATTCCATCCCTCACTGTTAACATTCTTATCTCATAATTTTTAGCACTCCCACATACTTCTTTTATTGCAACTATAAACGAATTTGCTTCCTCAGTTTGCCTCCCAGATTTTGTTTCAGTGTTCAAACTTTCACTATTCATATCTGATTTACTTGCGAGTGCTCTTATATACTTATCCTTATTACCTTTTTCACTTAACTCTCACCCTTAATTCTTTCTTCTTTCCGTATCACCTTCATCTCCATCCAGGCCCCTACTAACTTTAATTTACAATAGAAGAACATATATGATCGATAATCCTATTCCTTAAACCCCCCACTGATTTAACATCCAACACACATACTTCAACATTTCTCTCACCAAACAAAAATCAATCATACTTTTACTTCAACAACCATTCTCTACCTACACCAACTCTAGATACTTATGGATACTCTTTTGTTTAAAGAAAATGATTAATTACTCACATACCTCTCTCCTCACAGAAATCCAATCTCACCTTCCTACCATTCTCATTTATCTCCCGACACCCCAAAACCACCTGTGATACCATCAATTTTTGATTCACCTATCCAACCATTCAGGTCCCCCAAAACTATCAATCTGAAACTCCTACTCACTCCATCCAAAACATCAATTCAGATTATCCCAAAAAATTCGTACTCCTTCAAACTTTCCCTCAGATACCTTGACCTTTTCAAACCACACATACCTTGACCTTTTCAAACTTAAATTAACTATTAGAATCTAGGACTCACACACACAAAGTCTACCATAGCTCTGTACACAAGTCACTCATCAAATTGCAAACTCATTCTCTCCCCCTCTCATTCCTTTCCACACCAGCACAACACACACATTTTACACCACACCACTCATTTTTACCATTTCCTTTCATCTTTGCTTTCATCTGATTTTCATCCGCCGAAAATCAGACGGCCGTTTACGGCGATCACGATCATCTCCGAGCATGCATCAGCATGTGTAACACGATGTACATGCTGTATATAAATTTGCTTTCAAGAGTCGCCTCTCCCGGTATGTATTTTCCACCCTCCTACTATATAGCATGTAAATCGACGCAGCCCGTCTCGAACTGATATATATATTATATATATAAATAATATGATAATATATATCCGATATATATATATAATATTTTTTTATTTATTAAAGGTATGTGTAAATTGTTAAAAGATGCAGGAACCTATTTTGTTTGAAAGCTTAACTTGTATGACAAAATTACGTTCCCAATTTGTATTGACAATTAATGTTTTATTTATTATTATTAATTATTATTATTATTATTATATTATTATAAATTC
>JABUQX010136078.1:0-5000 GCA_015478945.1 Trachelipus rathkii | reverse complement strand
TCAGTGTGGTTTAGCTTTTTCGCTTCTACTAAAATTTAACCTGGCCATAATCACAGATGTATTTTTCGTTGTTTAATATGTAGATAAATAGAAATAATAATAATAATAATTAATAATGAATAATAATAATAATACATAATATCATATCTATAATAAATCCTAAACTCAATTAATAATTATAATAATAATAATAATATCAATAACAATAATTAAATTATGACAAATAATAATAATAATAATAATAATAATAACATAATAATATTAATATTATGTCATTATTAATAGCAATAATAATAATAATAACAATAATAATAATAATAATAATAATACTTAAATCGGTTTTCATAGTCTGTCAGTTTTATAATAATAACACACACACACACACTTGCACTTATACACACATTAATAATAATAATAATAGCATAATAATAATAATAAAACCACACACACACAGACAATAACTAATAATAATAATAATAATAATAATAATAATAATAATAATAACAATGATAATAGTAATAATAATAATATATATATAACAGTGTTGGGCTCCAACTCAAGTAATAATTGCGGGCGCACCGTACTCGTAAGAAATAAATGCGATCGCAACCGCAAACGCAATTGCGGTAGACCGCGAATTGCGGTCGCAACCGCAATTCGCAACCGCAACTATTGTACGTTAAATATACTAAAACAAGAGAAATTAATACTAAAAGTTTGGAAAATGAGATCACAGTAAAATATGCTATTCTAATAGTATATATATATATATAGTATATATATATATATATATATATATATATATATATAGTATAGAGAGAGATATATATATATATATATATATAGTAATATAGGTGTGGGATCATCACAAAATATATGCTAGTCTATCTAAGAATAGTTTCTTACCCTCTCCATGCTGAAAATATGTGATCACAAACTGTAGAGGACTTTTCTGGTTTTGTAACATTTAGACTGGGTGGTAAACACTTAATGCAATTTAAATACCTCACATGATCACCTTCGTTTGGCTTCTACAAACTCAGCAAAAATTCCAGGCAAGAACACATACGGTGGATCGATCTCCTAAGTTTCATAATTCTAGCATTAGCAGAGCTACTAACAGTAGTGATATCTACTGAAATATCACCTTCACTTGAAGAAATAGTAGGTATGGGACCAGAAATATTTTTACTTGACGTTTTCGTCAAGAAACGATCCATTTTATCAAGAGTGAAAAGTCTCTACGATCGGAAAAAACACAATTTATATTTCAGTAATAGTTGAATTTAGACTAATAACGCTGTGCATACAAAATGAAACGAGACCGGGTACATATTGTAATAACATGTCTAAACTTGTTACGAGTTTGAAACAATTTCAAACCAGAATAGGAATTAAATGTTTTATTCTTTCATATTTTTAAAAGTTGCGCTGTAATTGCGGTGTAATCTTGTCTAAAATAAATTGGTGACGTAAAGTCAATTCCGTTAACTCATTCGTACACTGCGGCGCACTCAAAACCGGTAACTAAAATACTGCGGCCGCAAACAAGTTGCGTCCATGCTGCCCAACACTGTATATATATTATTATACATATATATATATATATATATATATATATATATATATATATATATATATATATATATGCATATATATATTATTATTATTATTATATGTTATATATATATATTATTATATATTTATGTTATTATATATTATATTATTATTATATAAGTTATATATATATATTACTATATATGTTGCTATGTTCAAAACATTTTAGATAGAGCGCAAAAGCTTCCTAGAGGCTTCAAAAGTGAATGTTGTTAAATGCACATTTACAATCTTCAATCAAACGCAAAACGCCATTTTTTACCTAAAGCTCAAATTACGTTTGTCCTTTGTTTCTTCATTTGTTGATGTCCATCTCTTCGATATATATAGTAGTATATATATATATAGATATATATTATATGCCATATATATATATATATTATATATATATATATATATATATATATATATATATATATATATATATATATATATATATATATATATATTTAGTGAGAGTATAAAGTATATATACATAACAAATATTTATAAAGATCTAAAATATACATCTATATATCTATATATATATATATATATATATATATTATTATTATATATTATATATATTATAAGAGTATATATATATATATATATATATATATATTAGTTATTATTATTATATATATATATGATTTCAGAAATAAATAAAAAAATAGACAAGTAAAAGAAACAAATAGATTATAAATGGATAAATGATACATATATATATATATATATATATATATATATATATATATATATATATATAAGTTAGATATATATTTATTAAATATATTTATATAAATTTTGCTTATATATATACCAAAACTCACTTCCAACGTGTATTTTTTAAATAATCATTGTATAACGCTTGGCGACAATTAATATTTTAGTTCATTAAAAGATTAGATGTGTTTCTTATTATTATCCTTCCGTAGTTAGTGAGTGGTATAAGCGAGAGAGATTGATTTATTAAAACACTTAGAGGAATTAAAAACGGAGAATGGCTTCATTAAAGTGATTAATTTATAAAAACACTTAGAGAAATTAAAAACGGAGAATGGCTTAATTAAAAAGTTAAACATAGGACACTAATCGATGGAAAACATTATTTAAGGTTATTGTGGTAAGGTTTTTTTTATTATAAACGAAAGAGATTGATTTATTAAAAACACTTAGAGGAATTAAAAACGGAGAATGGCTTAATTAAAGAGATCGATTTATAACACACTTAGAGGAATTAAAAACGGAGAATGGCTCAATTAAAACCAAAATTAGGGCACTAATCGATGGAAAACATTATTTAAGGTTATCGCGGGACAAGCTTTCGTCTAAGATGATCATTAGACCTTTTTCAAGTAAAGGAAAGGACTTTATCTACAGAGTATCAAAAATGAAGGGTTTGTGATGGAGGTTAGTTGGTTTTTTTGTTTTTTTTTTTTAAAACTAGAAATATTTTGATGATAACAGTATCGAGTTTTGATGTAGTCCAATGAACTGGCCGTTATTTTTCTTTCTTTTTGGGGTATGGCTTAGATGATGTGTTGTTTATTTATTTGGTGGTGTTGGGTAAGAAAGGTGCATTTAATCACTACATTGTTATAAAGTCACTAAATAACAAACGTTTGTCCAGGTCGTCATTTGTTTTCCTATGTATATAGTGAAGGGTTGTTGTGGTAGGGGATTTGGTAAATGCATGGTTTTGGGGGGATTTTGTATTTAGGGGGCTGAAGGGTGTGTTTGAGGGAAAAAGTATTATTTTGAGTAATGGATATGGATTTTGGAAGATGTTGTTTGATAGTGTGGTTAAGTTTATAGGGCAAAGGAAGGAATGTTTTTGGTGTATTGGTGTTTTCATATTGGGCTTGGTAATATTTTTTTGTTTTTGTTTTTATAGTTGGAATTTACAGAGGGTGAGTATTTGAGTTTTGTAAAGTTAAATAGAGATATTGTGTTTTCAGAACTGAGATGAGTGGTAAAATGGAGGGTTCCTATATATTGAAGAAGAGATGCATTTTTTGTGTTTTTGTTATGGCAGAATACCAGGCAATGCAAGCAGGGGGTATGGTTTCTGTATCAACCCTGAGGTTATGGGAGCCTTCCAAGAGTAAAGTGCCTAGTGTTGATACTGTAAGAATTAAGGATAATTCGTAAAGGATATGGAGTGGACGTATGTTATTATTCAGAGTTAGGATGGTGTTGAAATTTGTGGGTTTTGGATGGTTTGTGAATATGTCGTCAGACATATTCGTAGCCATGGAGTTGGTTTGGAGGGGTAAGAAAATATATGATAATGTTCATTAACTCCATGAAGAGTGTTAGCGAGGGTGGGAGAGCGGGGAGCCCATTTATAAGACTTGGATTTTGACGGTAGAATTGGTTATTGAACGTGAAGTAGTTATGGTGAGAAGTATTAGTTCTTTGATAAGGGGGAATGGGTGGGTAAGGTTGATTTGATTAGAAGTTATAAAGTTTTCAAGGAGGTGTAGGGTATAAGGTACGGGTACAGAGGTAAATATGGATACTACGTCGAAACTTAGGAATTTATTGGTGGAAGGGTTTATGGAATGAGTCTGTTGTATAAAATCATAGGTGTTTTTGATATGCGAGGGAGAGATTTTTCCTATAAGGGGTTGGAGGGTGTTTGATAACCAGGAGGACAATTTATAAGTGTTACAGTTGATGTTGGATATTATGGGGCGTAAAGGAGTGTTGTTTTTGTGTAACTTTGGTATTCCATAAAATTGTGAAAGATTTGTCATATATGCTTTGTTCTGTTTATGTATATCCGGATATTGTTTACATATTTGTTTTAGATGGCTATTAAATGTATGCAATAATGCCTTTAAGTTACTACAAAGAGAATGGAATAACAAACACCCTAATAATTTACTCCACTTTATTAATTTACTAGATAACGCACATAGTCTTAAAGATAAAATTGTTCACAAATAAATCAATCTCTCGTGCTTTTACCACTCACTAACTACGGAAGGATAATAATAAGAAACACATTTAATTTTTAATGAACTAGTATACATCACGCCAAGGGTCCTACATCTATTATATATATATATATATATAGTATATATATATATATATATAGAAATAGAAGAGTAGTATATATATATATATAACATATATATATATATATATATATATATATATATATATATATATATATTTTATAAAAAAGTTCAAAATTTATATCAGTTTTTTTCTGTAAAACTGATAATGATGACGGTGATGAAATAGCTGAAAATAATTCTCATTGGTGAGCATTTGTATTTATATGTATCTTTTCTCTGATATATATATATATATATTGAAGCTATGCACGAAACGCAAAGCTGCTCACGATAAATGCGAAACGGTTAACACCAACGAAAACTGAAGGTAAGAAC
>JABUQX010136077.1:0-10432 GCA_015478945.1 Trachelipus rathkii | reverse complement strand
CATATAACACATTAAGGGACAAAATTATACGAAATACTTAGACTCAGTCATTTCAAGAAGCATTGTGAAAGTGGAGCACCTAAGATTTACATCTTTATTTCTCTAAAACATTTAAGCAGGAGATTCGTTATAAGTATGGAAGTTATTAACCTATTAATGTAATTGATGAAAGGAAAGGAGATAGAATACAGCCAGGAAATACATTTTGATTGGATAAATATTTGATTGATATATTTTGGCAGTCCGTAATCAGATTTCCATAAATATGTCAAGCCATGCTTGTTGTACTCTGTTTCAAAAATAGAATATTGATGTGTTACTGTGTTTTAAAACTATAATATTGATGTGTTCATTCTAATTATCTAATTTATTCCGATATATTTCTAAATAGAGTTTTCAAATATAGTTTTTTTTAAATGATCTTGGACTCTTGGAAATCCTGTTGAACCCCCATTGAGAACCAGATTTAATATCTAAGCCTCAATTTCCCCCCTCTTTCTTTTGGCAGTTTTGAACAGCTAGGCAAGATTTGATTTATTAAAAAAATGACTGAAGTATATTCAGAAATAAAATATGTTCTTAAAATTGTCGTTAGGGCCCCTCAACAGTGCCAGATTCTATAGCTCAGTGTGCAGCAAGAAGAAAAATTAAAAAAAAAATCTTCAAAAAATTATTTTGCACAATTTTGGTATTTGGTAAACTTATTTTGAAAACAAAACAATAAGCTTACCAAATATATTATTATTATTATTATTATTATTATTATTATTATTATTATTATTATTATTATTATTATTATTATTATTATTATTATTATTATTTATAGGATACTACTGCAGATCATGCTATCTAAAAAAAATAAACCTGAAATTATTATTATTATTATTATTATTATTATTATTATTATTATTATTATTATTATTATTATTATTATTATTATTATTATTATTATTATTCCCGTACTATTATTAATTGCCAACATTTCAACAACATACCTTCGTGACATTGTCAATTGCAGATGTATTCAATTTATATGCGCTTTTCAAGTGGAAAACGTTGTAAAAGGATATTCCCGACAACAAACAAACAAAGTGCGCGAAGGCAGAAGGCAGCCATGTTGGTTAGAATAATGGCGGGAATTCATTGAGAATATCGAAGGATAGTTATTAGAATTCAGTGGGCATAATTTTCATAACATCAAATATAGCTAACAAAGGCATTTACACAGAACGTAAGAAAAAATAAAGGTTACAACGAACAGAACAATACTAGGGACACGAGGATCTTAATGCTACTACGTTAGAATAAACTGTTTTATATCGATCTAAACAGAAAAGTTCCACAAGCTTAACACCTGCCCTCTAAAGTAAGCTGACATTTGCATTCAAAACGTAAACCTATTCATACTATTACCAAAATACAGTATCTCTTGAAAGGCGATTACGTAACAGCTACTATTAACATTGACACAGAATATTTAACAAGAAAAATATATCAAACCTTTTATATTCATACAGAGGGCAGTGAGAGGAAGTATGCTTAATAACGTAACAAATAATTATGTTTCGCACTATTTAAATAATAGGCGGAACCGAGTAACGATATAACCTTGATAGGACTAAAATACTGATAATTATGGATGTTAACTCAACGACCCAACCTAAAACAACACACCATACGTACGAATAAGCCACTAAAAATTGAGACAAAAGCTTCCGCTACTTAACAGCAGTAACCCAGTAAAACCCTAACCACATCGGCTACAATCGAAAACCTCACTACTTTTTTCAAGCATATTCTCTGCTTACAGATCAATGTTAATACCATCCCTCTGAATGATCGTAATGTTAACAAAAAGTTAAGTCATAAAACCTGTGCTAATCATCACTTACTGACAAAGAAAATATAATCTAACGGTAACAAATGGTTTACATCAACTTAATTCTTATTAATTTAAAAACAAAAAAAAATTCATCATAACCTCGTCGTCTAAATATCATATATAATCCCTAACAAATAATTTGCAAACATAACAAAGTTAACCAAACATAACAAAAAATACAAAATTATAACCTCATTCAAGATATCAAACATTATGTATCTGACAATATAGCCCCAAAATCTGGTTGAGAGGTATAAAATTCACGAGTTAAACCGTAATAGTTTACTGATTATCTAATAAAGCAGAAATCAGTTAAAATCAAGTGAAATCAAACCAGCACTATTCCCCGCAGGTCCCAACCGCTACCCATCCACCACCCGCCTTGATGCTAATTGGGAAGGGATTCTTTTAAACTAATCAAGTCATAATTCGAGTATCATTTTTGGATAAACATAAAACATTAAAAAAATAAGTTCATACATTACTGGACCTGTACGAATGAATGCTTATCTAACCAATCAAATGTTTTCAGAATCAGATGAAAGCGTAACATGATTCTAGAACCGGCTTAACTACTTATTCAAGAATAGAAATGGTACAAATGCAAACCGTAACAGTATCTTTTCCCTACGCGCCGATTAATGAAAGAATTCAGTCTAACATCGTGAATCAATAAATTCCCTCCTATATACAAAGGTAAAGTAGCTAACAGGTCTATACAATACCCGAAATATTTTCCACTTTTCGCGGTGCCATTATCTAGCAACAGGTAAAGCGTATGTATCTAACAAAATCCTAACAAAGATGACCAATTCTATCACAAGACCACCAACCCATCTTAGAACTTATGAAAATTTTGATCACTTATTCTTCTATCAATATTGTCACTCGAGTTTCGAGGTTATAACATCTCACATTTACCATGGAATAACGAGACATTAGGCAAGATATTCTATGGCAAAGCCTAACTTTTATTTTACTCAACGAAAAAAACTAACCTAGGCTCACGTTTGCCCTATTAATCACATTCATTCGTCAGTCCCCTAAACACAGTAAGTCATCTTACAAAAACTCCATCATTCTCTAACAAAATCAGGGGAATTCACTTTTTATGCATAGTAATAGTTTTAACATAAACTGTACTATACTTGAGCTAGTTAAATAACATTTTATTTTTTATTGTTGATTTTTTTTCGGGATGCTGTGTCTGATCTTTATTTCGGAAAATCTACAGATCCCAACTAAACAATGATTAAAAGCACTTTCTCGATAATTTTTTTGTAAATACGCCCACCGTGTTTATAACTCGGCAACACCTCTAAAGTTGGCTCCGACACCGGCTCCTACACAATGCCGGAGCCAACTCCTCAGATTAACATTAAATCAGATCAGAATTCAAACTCTGAATCCTTCTCACCAAATTCTCAAAGCCTTCAACAATCGAGATTATGTAATGTTTTGGAAGAGGGAGTTGGACATAGCGTGAAACACACCCTTGTTTCGGGTGTTTGCGAAACCCACTTGGACCTTTCGGTATAATCATTCTGTTCCAGAGACTAGGTGGTTTAACTAGGTACATCCTGCCTCCATCTTAACCAACCACTGTCTCCCTAAATTTTTATTTCACATGTGTAACGTTAACCCATACTAACTAATAGAATATAATTTCACAGAAAGCCGGAGGCGCGAAATGTTGCCCCTGGTGACCAGTGGAATGCGGTGGACCGGTAGCAAGCAGTCCAGCCCATGTCCTGACGGACTTCGGAGTCGCTTGAATAAGCAGGCGCAAAAAGGAAGATTTTAAAAAACAACTCAAGGTTTGTTCCTTTGGTGTAAGATCCAGCTTGCTGTTCTGATGTAATAATTAATTATATAATTACAGATTTAGTAATGCGTGTATGTTGTCGAAGCGCTGGGGATGCCTGCTGGCGCTGATTCCGCTAGATCTCGTCGCGACGAGCAAGAGGCAGTCACCCTCTACCGCTTTTCGTTATCGCTTTCTAAATGCTCCGGTTGAGCTGTGAGGATTCGGGGTTCGCTCGGAAGCACCACAACACGGGGCGTAAATGCGCAATAAAAATCTCGTCCACCCTTCAAAGGGGTCCACCCCCAATCTATAATATCATCCTACAGACTTGAAATTTGTACCACGGATTCAGCGTTTATCCTACTATGACATTAGATTCCAAGTTTGGGGGAAGCAAATACTGCTCGGTATCCTCATTATTCGGAAGTAAAGCTTGCAACAGTTGGCTCAAAGTCTTCCATCTACTATCTAATTTAAATTAATAAATATACTTATATATATATTATAATATATTAAAAGATTTAATGTGAGTAGGATTATCATCATAATCATGAATGGTTTCTTCAAATATAGAGTATCTCACAAGTTCATTTGTTAGTATCGTATACTAAAAATATATACTAAATAGTCTTATATATATAATATATATAGTATCAGTGGAAGGGGGGGTCAGGGGGCCAGGGTTCCATGGCTCCCCGAATTTTTTTAAGATACTGAAGGCATTTTAAGATCACTTATCACCGGGTTTATAACATAGAAATTCCAAAGTATAGTATATAAATATAATAATATTATATATATATTAAGTATAATATAAATATATAATAAAGTGAGGATAATATAACTTTAGAGTGTGGAGTATAGGTATACTACATATATACCAAACTTATATATATCACTATGAAGAGAGGTATATTATATAATATATATATATATTAATATATATTAATATATATATATATATATATATACGATATTATATTATAATAGATAATTAATATATAAATATAGAATATATATATATGATAATATAATAAAAATATATATATATATATATATAAGTATATAGATGAATATATTAAATAATAAGATGAATTATATAATATATGAGAAACGATTCAAGCAATTTTACACTCCCCGGGGAAAAAACACCACCTTTATCCCCAACAATTTAATGATTTACAATTTATAGGTATATATGATATAAGCTTATAAAATATATATATATATTATTATAACCCCTATATTATAATAGTAATATATATGATTATATAGATATATATCAATATAAATTTATATTTTTTGATTTGCATATATTATATTATACAATAATAAATAGATATTATATTATATTATATTAATAAAAATATGTGCAATTATAAATCTATTTAGAAAATATATATTAATTGTTAATTAGTTATTAAAATATATATTATAGGATGATATAAGAAACTTTATATATTTCATATACTTATATATAATGATATATATAAATATAATGAGTGTATGTCCTAATATACTATACAAACTATATATATATACTAATACTATATATTTAACTCTTAATATATATATATACATAAATATAGTAGATTAATAAAAAGAAAATTATCGTTATATTATTAAGGTAATCATTAAAGTATGGAAATAATTTCGGATATGTCTTCTTTTTATATAAGCAATATATGTATATAATAATATGTATATATATATATATTAAATATAATATTATAAGATATATATATAATAATATACATTTAAAAATATATATATATATATTATTCTCTTTATAATTTTTATTTTGATTAAAAATATAAATAATTAAAAGTTATTCATTTAAAAAAAAATACGCAGTTTTATATAAAATCGTTTATTATTACAGATCAAAAGTTGGAATATATATTTGTCGATTAGATTAGGTACATCAATTTTGTTGATCTTGTTTAGAAATTTTATTTATTTAGAAAATTAGGAAGTTATATTTCAAATTGTTAAACCCCATATCTCATTTTATTATTTTATGTTCAATATATTATTGACAGACGTTTCAAGTATCTATCCGTAAAAATAATAAAATCTCATTTTAGAGATATTTATCTAATAATATATTATAAATAAAATTATTCCTAATATAATATATATATAAAAAATGTTATTGAGGATATTTAAAATTTACTAAGTTAAGGAAAATTCTTAGTCAACCTATAGAATATATTATTAAGATAATATATACTTTACAAAACAAATTTCTATTCATATGATTGCATTTCTGTTTTTAAATAGTATCACACTTTTAGGTCATAACTATAATATGTGCATTGATTAATTGTCATAGCGCCACGAAATTCAGTCTTGTTGTGATATTTCTTTCTCTATTATTTTCTTTTCTATGTATATTTTTATCATTAAATCTAGATAGAAAAATATTTTCATAGATTACTCGCTTGAATTTAAACTTATAATTAAATCTAATTTTCAAATTTATGAAATAGAACATAAGATTATAAGAAGTATAATCTTATGCTTTATTTTTTTCATGGTTATAGTAATCGAACGGTAAATTGCGTCGATATTAAAGTTTAATATAAATTATATAATATATTCTATCCGCTCTTTTTTTACAACATATAACATACTTATATATAATTTATATCAAACTTTGGATAAAAAAATGAGAATTATATATATACAATAATAATATAAATACGTATCTATATAGATATATATAAATATATTATATTATATATTAATATTATAGTATTAGATTAAAATTAATAAAATTTATTATTAATTTCTTTTTATGTCCTAACTATTTTTGCATTATATTTAAAGAATGTCAAATTCTTGTAAATAAAACATCTCTTAACCTAAAACCCCATAATTGATGCTCCGTGATGAGCTGGGTAAGCATATACTTAATTAGTATTAATTCTTTCGCTTCTTTTTCTCTTTTAATGTACTTATAATAATGTCAATTGTTGGGCAGTTAATTGTTAATATTAATCATAATTAGTGATTTAGTGTACTATTGTATTAATACAGTACAAATATAGTTTAGATTTTTAATTCACCAAATATTTTTATTAACCGGGCAAAAGAATAGGTGGGCTAGCAATGGTTAAACACCTCACATCTTTATTAAATTATTAATATATATAATATATTATATATTATAATATAAAATTTAAAACTTATATAATTTCTTCTAATATTACCAAATATTTCAGATTTGGTACCAAATTTTGTTTCAGAGTAGATAAAAAGGAAGAAAATATTATTTCTATTATTACACGAATATATAATATATTAACTTATATATTAATCATATAATAAACTTTATTTAAGAGAAATTTCTATGTATTAAATTTTAAGATAAGTTTTAACACTTCTTGATGTATATAAAATGATAATGATAAGAAAGCACCACCACACTTACAAAGGAGTTCATCTATAAGCTAAACAGTCAATGTATTGAAATATACCTAACAGACAACATTTGTTAAAATTTCTGGTCACATATATAGACTGAAAACTTAAAATAAGGTATAAATTTTAATTTGTTAATCAATCTTTTAATAAGTATATTAATATAATATATTTACATATACTTAAAAGATATATTATATATTATATATAAATTCATAATGATTCATAGAACTATGAAATATAGGTTAAATAATAATTAATTTTATTATATTGGATTATATCTCAATCTCTTCATAAGATTATAATATACATAAAGCTTGTATATCTATGAATGTAAGATACAATAGTTATTATTAATAACTAATAAAAATATTATACTTTTTAAAATTTAATAATATATGAAAAAAGTATACAGTAAAAAAATAATTATATTGGTGTTACAATATATTTAAACTTGAGTAATATTTTGGCTTGTACAATTCTATAGAATGAATTAAATTAATAAAATATCTCTTTGTTACGACTTTTATAGAAGTAGCTTTCAAGAAACACATTACTTTTGTAAATGCTTGGAAAATTCAACAAATCGCCGGTCCTCAACTACGTAAAAAACATTCATATTGAAGAACTGATATAGTTGGAATTTAATTCTCCACTAATAATTCATTCACACCTTTAGTGAAAATTTTTTAAGGGGTCAACATAAAAGTTCGTCTTAATATTCTGCGTATTCAGTCTAATACCTATTTTTAAAGATTACTTAAATTTTGTTGTTTACCTTAATGTATCTTGATAGGATATTTAAGATAAAGCAACAAGGTGAAAACAATAGTAAACGATTAGTTTTTATTAAAGGCTTACGAAGTTATAATAATTGAGAATGGGGTTTAAAATTTATATATTTAAAAACAGTTTCCTGAGAACGAACCATAAATGATGGTTGCTGACAAATTAGACGATTATGCTATAATTAATGCACAATATATAATCCTCTCAAACCCGTTTTTCGTTTGATAAAAAATATTGAAATTTCATTTGAAGGCCTTCTTCAGTTTTTAAGACACCTTTAAACATGAATAAATTCCTTTTTTCCTGCTCCTTTTTGAAATTGCCATTCAATGAAACACATTATTTTTCAATGCTTAAAAATCCCGTAAAAACTCAATTTTAAGAATACCAAATAATTTTCCTTATTTATAAGAATTTCGTTAAGGAAAAGAAAATAAAAAAAATTAATATATATTATATATATAATTACCTAATATACATTATATATAATTATTATAATATACATAGTATATATAATATAAGGACTTAAAAAATAAATTTCAAATGGCTTAAAAGACTGTTTCTATGCAAACCGATAAATCAGTCATTTAATAATATATTATATATATATTATATATATATTAAACTACTAAATATAATAATAATATCAATTTATAATTGATATATATAATACTATATAAAATTAAAGATGTCCTATATAAATAGACTTAGAAATAATAAATTTCAAATGGCTTAAAAGGACTGTTAACTCATTATCCATAATGTACGTACAATTAACAAACTTTACGAACTTAAAATAACAATATAACAAAATATTATACAAAACTAATAAATATATAATATATTATTACTAAATATGAGTTTAATGTTTGTTGAATGAGGGAGGATATATAATATACTATAATATATAATAATAATAATATATATATATATAATATTAATATATTTTAATTCTTATAAATGTATATAAAATTAATATAATGATATTATATATCATATATATTATAAATACCTATATAATAAATAATATATTAAGATGGCGACTCCTGCACTTTACGTGCTACTTCGTTGGTCAACGAGTTAACATTAGAGAATAACGAATCTATTTTTTGAAGCAATTTACTGAAGTGGTTACCATAAAATTCTCTTATTTTTTGCAAAGATTTGTCAAATACATCTACGAAATATACAAATATAAATAGAAAAATTTAAGCCAACACTTAGTTACAAGTGAGAAAAGGTTAAGAAAAATTAAACAAACTCGCTAAAAATTATACTCTTTTTAAACCTCTCCATTTATAAAACAAAATAATGGTAGCAGTTTACATGCTCTCAAGACTCTTGGATCCAGAAGAAATCTAGGAAATGAATGTAGTACAAAAAATAAGTTTATATAACTAGCACAGTTTCACTACTGCGCTATTATTACCAAAATATGTTTAGAATTAAAAATACTATATATATAATAATAATTTTATAATAAAGAACGCAATAAACAAAAATAAATATATATAGGAAATTAAATAAGAATACTAATATATTAATAGATATAAAAAATTTATGATAAGTTAAAATTAAATTAATCATTGGAATCAGCCACAGGTATATATAACGATATTAGGATAAGGTAATTAATGTTATCATAATAGGATATAACTCAATATTTCGTAGAATATAAAATATATTATTTTATTATATATTATTATATTATATAATATATTATTATTAAAAAAAAGTTTAACAATAATATAAGTATATATGTATATATATAAAATATAATATTAAAAATAGTTAGTAGAGATTACAATATAAGTTAATGGATTATTTATCATGATATAGATGAACTTGACTACCCTCTACTAAAAATTATATGCGCGCCTAGTTGATATTTATATTTTTGATAACGAAAATCTATAAGCGTGTTTTGAATATATATAAGTTATTAATTTATTTATGTAATTAATTAATAATAAATATCTCTATATAGTATTTTAATATATTATTATATTTATTATAAATTATAAAAAAAACAAGAAGACCTATTACGTTATACCTCTAAATTAGTTTATTTATGTATATGTATTGATTAATAGTGAGGTTAGGGGATCAACTAAGAAATTATACTACTATGATATAATAATAAAAACTAATATTGGCCTAAACATTTTCCACCAAAACCACAAATTCTATTTCCTTGGATAGCCCTTATATCTACCTATTTATCTGACCATACATAAAATTGTATAATATATAAAATATTTACCCAAATGATTGAAGTAAATATATAAAACCCTATATTTAAATTTAATTTTATCTATATATAACTATAAATATATATATAAATATAATTATGCGACTGTATATATATAGTAATTATATATAAAATTATAATTATTATATATAATATATAGTATTTACTAGATTAATAATATAAAGAATGATATTATAAGATATACAGAGAGAGAGGAGAGAGAGAGAGAGAGAGGAGAAGAGAGAGATAGAGAGAGAGAGCGAAGCACGTAGTAAGT
>JABUQX010136075.1:0-26508 GCA_015478945.1 Trachelipus rathkii | reverse complement strand
GCTGTTCTAACTAATATATATTGTATTCAGGCAGAGTCTAATATTTGCCTCCCCGAGCATAAGCCTATTTTCCAGCCTCCACTTGAAAATGACATTAAAATCTTACATTTCATTGACAATATCTTGCCGATTGCAGTTAAAAAAGGCAAAGGGCTGTTCTAGCTATTCTCGACCTTTAAAACGTCTCCGTTTTCGCGTTGTCGTGTTTTTCCTGCTGATGTTTTCGCTCGTGATCATCGTCTCGAGTCGTGTTTCCTGTTGTCTTGTAGCATATTATTCAGGATTTTCGGTATTTTCACACCCTTATGTTTCGAATTTTCTCAGCCTGTTCAACTCCTACAATTTTTTGGAAATGACTTCAAACTTGAAATATCATAGATGGGTCTTTTACATTCTTTATGTATCCTTCACAGTTTTTTTCGATGTTTTTGATATTTTGTAGTGTGATGTATGCATTATCGTCGAATATTCAAGACCCTACTTTGTTTGGTTTTTGAAAATGGAAAAATTGAGGATAATTCTTTCTTACTCCTGCTCGATGCGATCAGGATGCAAATTTCAGGGATATGTAGCGGAAGAAATGCACCATTTTTACTTAGATTAATTTGCTTTGATATGCATGTTTAGGGTGAAAGTCAGGAAGTTATGTTGGTTGATTCTTTCAAACAAACTTAAAAAAATATGTTTTTTCTGTAAAGTTTAAAAAAATTTCTCTTTCGGTGCAGTATATACAAAAATGAGTATATAAGTAAATACATCATCTCGCTCCACCCCGACTCATACCGAACTTACAAGCTATAAATTGATTGTTGGTTCTGAAAGTAAAAAAAAATATCATACACTTCCCTTTTCAAAAAAATTATTTTAAATTTTTATTTATTTCATAGGTAAGTTTCAGAGTTTAGTCAGTTTCACGAAAAGGCTGAATTGTTGTAGCTAGGAGTCTGAGTTAAAAGACGTATACCTAGGGTTTTTGAAAAAAAATTGGAAAATTCTTAGAAAATTAGCTACAAGTCACAGGAAAATACCCGAAAAACAACGTTTTTATTGAAGGGTAAAAAAGCTACATACAGTTGTTTTTTTTTATCAAAATGCCTGAAACATTAAGAATATTTATTTCCGAGACTTTTTTAGGAGATGGTTGGGGACCAATAAAAATGTGTAGGATATGTGTTACTGAACTCGTGCAAATATTGGACCAATGCCCTTCAAATTTGTTGAAGTTTGTAACTTTCATAATTCTCGACACGACTAGTGACTTCTTACCTCACTTCTTAAATGCAACCATTTCTTGACCATCCCAGTCCACTCCTCTCGAGAAGAGCTGAACTGTGTATAATCCGTCTTATTTTCGTACAAAATTACTTGCATATATCTGCTTTCCATTACTATACCTTCGAAATCTTATATACCCCATATATAATCCAGGTTCTTACCAAGTGCCCTATTCTCACCTTCCATTATATAGATAAGGACGATACTCTCATCCCGTAATACTATTTACCCTCCATAACGACTTTTTTATAAAATTACTCAATCTTCCTCTCATCTTACCTGTTACATCTCTCCTCTACTAATTACCTCATCCCCCCAAAATTACCTAATTTCATCATACCCACTTATCAAACACACATACACATTCCATCACGCTCACCCTAACTCCCCCATCTACTGAACCAAATATTAATTATGCTGATGACACCCGCCCAGTGTTCCCTCGAAAATCTCCACCTCCGCTTCCTTATTTCAGTCACTGTAAGTAACATCTCTATTTATTATTGCAAGAAGTATTCATCAACTCATTACTTTCATAACCTTCCGTTACCCTTCATTCCATGAAGACTGCCTATTCCCCACTTTATCCCGTTCCCATTCATCTCCCTTCCAAAATCAGAAAACTAGTTCAAACTTATCTCTATATTTATTATCCAATTATTGCAACTTAAAGGGTTCTTCCCATTTTACCCTCAAAATTTATATACACCCTATCTTTTGAGACCCTCATCATTGCCTAATTTAATACATTCAAACCAAGTCTTAGTTTATTGATAAAAATTGCTTTTCAACATTGAACTCATATTAAACATTATTACTTCCTACATTTAGAGACATCTTATCTTCTATTCTCTGCACTATGTACAAAACTTCCTTACATTTTGACTTTCAGATAATATTAAGTTCGTTCTTTATATCTTATTCTTCACATCACAACGTAGGTGTATGTGTGCAAGATGCGTCTAACATACTTTCCTTAAACCTTGTTCACTGAATCATCTCGCGGCGCTTAAATCCATCATCTCTCTCCTCTTATCCTCTCCTCTCCTCACTCTCTCCTCCTCCCCTACAACTTAATCTTACGTAAAACAACATAATGATCTGATTCCCATCTCCCATCCCCTTTACACTGATTTAACGTCCATCACATACTTTCAACATCTCCTTCTTCGCACCCAAACAATAATGTGCCTACTTTTTCAACTTAAAGATACCCATCTGTACCTACTTCCACTCTTGATATACTCTTTATGAATATCTTGTCTCGACAGATGTATTATCTTACAACACATCCTCTCTCCTCGTAGAGCAATCACATTCCTCCCATTCTCACTTTTCTCCCGCAATCCCAAATATCATCTCTCCAATATTATCCCTCTTTCAATCACCTGTCCAACCATTTAAGTTGCCCAGCACAATCAACCTGAATCATCACTCAACTCTCTTCAAACTCAATTCAGATTATCCCAGAAGAAAATCCCATACTCCTCAACATCGCCATCAGAAGGACACATGTTACAACCACACGTGTCTAGCCCTTTTCAAGCTTAAATTTAATCACTAGAATTCTAGTACTCACACAAACAAAATCCACATTAGGTTTGTGCCACAGGTCGCTCATCGTAATAGCAACTCCTTCTCTCCCCCTCTATCACACGTACATTCTATCCCATACCAATCGTCTTCTCCCCTTAACCTTTTAGCATCTAATAGCTTTCAACGAATAAAGAAACAAAGCACAAAAATCAAATATTAACAATATTAGAAATACATGCCATCACCTCTCTCCTCACTCGTCCTCACATTTCCGCTTAATTTCCAAGTTACCATGTACGAATCGAATATCATATCCGTGGAAGATTAAAAAGTCTCTTAATCGACGCGGATTCACGATCAGGTTCTGAGCACATAAGATTCCAAAGGGTTGATAGTATAAAAGTGGCAGTGATGGTCACCCATCCCATGACTAACTCTCGAACTAACCCACTGCTCCCTTTAGTAGGCCTCCTGGGACACGCTAAATATACGCATAGTACAACCATGAACATCCGCTGAACCGACATGGAGGATATAATGAAAAACAAGCCTTCGTTGTCTGCAAAAATAATAGCTGTTTATTTCTGCTATGCTGATACGGAGGATCTACTCTTCTGCAATAGTATAAGAAGGATGATGGAATAGTAAGCGCAAGATACGCAGAGGACGGACGCCAGCTGAGCACCTGAAATTCAAGGAATGTACCTACACCTCAATTCCCATGGGAATCAATCTCCATCGGCTTTGAATAAGGGGCCCGGGCTAAAACCTCTCATCTCTCTTCTCTCTTTTCCTTTCTCTCTCTCTCTCCTCTCTCTCTCTCTAATATATATAAATATATATATAATTATATATCTAATATATATATAATATATTATAGATTTTATTAGTATATAACTATAGATATATAATATATATATAGTATATATAATAGTATATATATGAACCCCTATAGCCCTCATTAGTAATAATAGGAATGGAAATTATCTCTAATCCTGCGGATTGTTGGAAAATATAGACATCCGGATTAATCCGGGAATAGTATAAAATTTGGTGACTTAACGCGAAAGCGATCACTCATGATGAGACAGTAGAGGACCGATTGAGAAGAAGAATATAGAGACTAGTAGAGAGCCACTGATGGGCCTCCGTGACCTATCCCTAGTCAATCCACCTAACCAATAACTATGCTCATGCAACACAGGCACTGCCTGTCTTGTCAAATTTCCTTGTTAAACTAAAAAAATGTCAACCAATTGTTGGGGCCATTACGTCAAAAAATAATGATACCAAAGTAGTAGTGTATATATATTATTATACTATATATATATATATATTATGAGTGATTTTCAACTATTTTCAAGAATATCTTAAATTTCTAGATACTACGTTTAGTGGATAATATATCACATTTTCACGTAAAAATAAAATATATGTAATATATATATATTATATATTATAATATACACCAAAATATTCTCATTTCCCAACAAATGCAATACTAATCGCCAAAAACTTCTTAAAAGTGGTGGAATACAATTTTGGTTTTATTTAAAACTACAGAAATTTTAATTTTAAAAAATGAATAAAGAACGGTCTGCGGACATTTTTTTGAAGTAGCTCTTTTCGTGAATATTAAACACTTGAACTAGAAACATTTCTGTTAACTTAATAAACCCCGCTTGCTACAAATTTATGTTGGTTTTCGGGTTTCTGTAAAAATTATTTTATTGATTATCCCAACCCATGTTTTCATGTATACCTAATCCAACCCTTTTTTCTTTAATGGTGTTTGAGATTGCCAAATCGAAAATTATTTTCGGTCCAACTGCCGAACCCTCCCTTGTGGGTCAACCAGCTGCAAAACCAAAAACTACCCTCCAAAATATCCACCTTCGAATCAAAACCTGATAATAAAAAAAAAAAAAAAAAAAAAAAAAAAAAAAAAAAATAAAAAAAAAAAAGTGTAAATCCCTAAAAAAACCCAGAAAAAAAAAAGGGATATAAACAAGGGAAGTTACGGGCAAAATGAACACCCGGTCTTTTAAAAATCACTTAAATCCATATACCAATCACCTTCTAATCGGAAGGGAAAATGAACTTTAGGTGAGACCCAACCTTTTTGGGTCCACGGGATACCAGAGTAATAGCGTTCACGAGCTTGAATAGTATATGGTAATAAGTGTGAAAACTAAAAAAAAATAGAAAGAAAACAGTGATTAGAAAGGTAGATTTATGGGATGTCGTTTCTCGCCCATCCTTTTCAGTTCACTTTACAAATACATCTTTCATTCCGACATTATTACATTGGAGTGGTTAATGGCAGTATAGCGAAAAATAAATTCTATATAAAAATTTACGGTAAACTTGAAGTCAACTATGGATCTTATTTTTCATATGGATTTTGAAAATTTTTTTAATAATATTTCCCTCTAAACTTTTTTGGTATAATTTTCCTGGACTTCAGATATCTATTAAAACAGCTCTTGCCCCTGACCCCTTCCCTAATGATTTTTTCTCCCTGCACTTTCCAGAAACTGAGTGGTGAACCTTTGAAAACAGGAAAATAACTACTAAAAAACTGTTTGATCCATTACTTTTTACGGAAGTCGTAAAGCACAAAATGACAGTGACAAAAACGAAAACTGGTTTCTAAATTAAAAAGCAAAAAAAAAAATACTAAATTCATCTTCTTTAACGCCAAACGCGCTTCGTATTTATTTAAAATAATACTGATTAGAAGGATACCAGAACTACAAGAAAAAATAAGCATATGTCCCAATGAAAATTTTATTTAGGTGGTGATCTTTGCTACTTTTCTATTCCTGTATTTCGCTAAGCCTACTAATTTACCAATCCCTTACTTGGAAACTAAAATTTCTTATTTATTTCATATCTCCTTTAACATTTGAACATTAAAAATTGCAGGTAAGTGAGTCTCTCGATTAACCAAGCCTTTTAATTATTATGTGTTCTTCTGTAATTGAAGTTTTTCCATGAAGAAATCCCTTTAATTCTGCATTGAATAATCTCTAGGTTGTTTATTCTATTGTGCATGTATATTGTTTATGTTGGAGAAACATCTCAGAAATAATAAACTTTATTACACAGAATTTTCTCCGCCCCTTACTGATAACCTTAATTTAAATATCGCCCTACGAAAAACTACTGCAAATATTGATGTTCAAACTAAATTCTTTCCGTTTATGCCCTCCGTGCTTCCACCTCTGCATTGGACCCTCCCAGCCTTCCCTTTCCATAGCTCTCATTACTCCAAGCGAAATACTAGATTCCATTCCTTCCACTTTCAGGTTCGCTTCTATACAGTATTTAGCCGGACAATATCTTATAGCAAAAATCTTGGCATTTCACTCAATTGAACAAGCTGTTTTTTCTCTCATATAATCTTAATTAACAACAACTCAATTGGCATTGTTCTTATAAGATGATGGCCTATTCACCAAAGAACCGAATGGGTGCAAACAAATATCATCCCTCTATTATGAAAACTTGCTAGAATGCTTATACACCCCCATCGTTACCCAAATCCATAAATGTTGCCATACAACATGGTATTATTGTAACATAGCATGATCGACTATTTTGTAGGTTCAAAACTTCCTTCCTTACAACTAAATAATATTCATTACCTCTATATTAACACATGACCTACTACTGTTCCTGTAACAAACCATTTATGGCGGCATATTAACTCTTATTTTTGTCGAAAGCTAATCGTCCCCACCACCTCTCAACAGCAAATATTTTAGGACATGTCTATTGTCTCACGAGATCACTATATACCTCAATAAATTTTGGCAACCATCTGAGCTTTAACCACCTGTATCTCTTTTCAAACAATTTTCTCTTTCTTCAAAATTCAGGAAATGTGACTTAAGAACTTAAAAAAATTTGTATACAATATCTTTATATAAAAACACTTAAACCTATTACACACTTGAGATATCCCATATAGACTTACTTTGACTGGCACTCTGATTGCCTGTATCTAAAAATATTGACTCAGAAATACCCTTATCCTTCCTTGGAATTTTCGGCCTGCAACACCAAAAATTACCGAACACAATTTCTTGCGAGGAATTTCTTACTTTTATTTTGCAAACATATTGAAATCAGCTTGTTGTGGATGGCAGCTGTCTTCGTTCGATTTCGCCGAATATAAATTCAGAAAAACCCTGAAAGAGCTGAAATAAGACTATATATGGGTTTTATAATTACAAAATAAAACAAAAACATACTATTGTGTGGAGTTCATGATTGGGAAGAAAAATTAGAATCTAAAGCGGTCTGATTTTATTCAATGAAAATAATTCGGATCAATTCAAACGGGTGATAAGCTAGCCTAGCCATCGGCCTAAGTGAACAATCCCTCTTTTTACTTCGACCTGTTTTACACAATTTTAATCTGTATATTCATTTTGCAACCAAGAATAAAATCTGCCACGTGAGAAGTTATCAGAAATCCCAATTTTCGACACTCTCATAATTCCGCCATAATAATACACAATGCCATTCACTATTTTCCCATATATCCTCAACCTGGTTGGTATACCCGCCACCGAATTTAAAGGGGGAATAATTCTACTCTGACGTCTTATTTAAGATTTTAGAAAATCTTTCTTACGATTGGGCACAATTTTTAAATGTGAATGTTAACCACACCTCGGAAATTCCTAACGAATGATAAACCCAACTCGTTTAGCATTTTCTTTACGTTGTGAGTATAGCACAAAATGAGTAAAGACGACCAAAACAACACTAATATATATTATAATAATAAACCTACTATATACAATATAGAATATATAAGTCAGATAGATTAATAGGTAATGGAATAGAGTATAGTATTAATGCTAGTAATAGTGAGATAATATATAACTTTATAATCAGACCAAATTACCGATATGATATTATTATATATAATAATTAATATATATATATTATATATATATATTATATATAGTATAATATATTTATATATATATATAATATATATTTTAAAATCCTATTTCATCAGGTTCATTAACTAAGAAATTCCACATTATTTAATCAGCTAAAGACTATAATAGTATATGCTTGATTGACTGAATTTATTTTATCCATAAACCTTTTTTTGTATTATATATATAATATATATTTATTTATTAATAATAGTATTTAAAATATATATATTATATATATATAGTTATTATATAGTATATAATAAGTAAAAAGAGGAATATAACCCCATGGATAAAATAAACCCATTCAGTAGTTGTAAGGTATAATATTATTATTTCATTAAAAAAATATATAAATTAAATTTAAAATGCAAATTAAGAGAGAAAAAAGAATAGAAAATTGAAACAATTATAATATCACTTTTTTTTCTGATCGGGTAAATAAAGAACGGATTGTTGAAGTTGGCTTTTACCCCTTACCCAAATGATTTTTTCTCAATATCGAGAGTTTTCGTCCTCGTATACTATCCATTTTCAAATGTTATTGAAGTTAAAAATTTGTTCGTTTACCTAACTTGAGTACATCAGCTGTCGTGTTACTAACTTGGGAATTCGCATTATGCAATAGGACCCGTAGCATCCTTCTGTAGGCCTATATTAACATCCTTTTCCATCAACATTATATCTTGTAATAATGCAAGTGATAGCAATGTGCTGAAAACTTCCTATCAAATCTAGCTTTCCTTGAATGGTGTTAGTAGTATACAATTATTTTATTTAAATATTAGATAAATTTGATAATGTCGATTACAGGCAATTCTTCATTTAATGGCTGATATTAAAGATTCGTTTAATATTATATTTATATATGGCCCTTTAAGCTTCTCTTATTACACGCCCCTATTATGTTGCACTTAATTGAGTGAATCTAGAGCAACAAAAGTAGACAAACCAACCACACTTATATTATTTATTATCTATTATATTTATATAATATATATAATATTACAGGCAATTTATAACTACTACATATAATATATTTATATATTATATATCTATACATACATATATATATAATATATATTATATATAAATGTATAGACTATATAATCTATATATTAGGAGTTATATACTAGTGTAGATTTATATATAATATATATATATATATAATATATATAATATATATAATATATATATATATATATATATAATATATATATATATATATAATATTATTATATTAATATATATATAATATATATAAATTTATAATATATATAATATATATTAATATTATTTAATATATATATAATATATATATTAATATATATATATAATATATATATATATAACCTATATTAACAAATAATCTATTAGATAATATTTAATATAATAATAATTAATTTATATATATATACTTAATATATATATATTATTAATACATATATTATTATATTAATATTATATTAATTAAAAAGCTTGGTATATATTATATAGTGGTTAATGAGAATGGGATTTTATTTATTATTCTTTTTTTGTTACTATATATATACGTTATATTATATATATATATAATAGATAATGAAGATACATAATAAAACTTTAATTACTTATCACCTTTAATTAGTGAATTATTTATTATGAGTATATATATAGGTTCTTGTGATTTCGGCCTAACACTCTCCATAATTAACCTAATTTTATATTTATATGTTATATTATATATATAATTTAATTTAGTTATAAGGTATATTAACTAATATTATCATATCATAATATAATTCTATGTTTGTAAAACTTAGCAGAAAGTAAAATATTATATTTTTAATTAATATCTCTGTCTATAATATTAAGGGTAGATACATGGTTCTATAGTTATAGCGAAAGGATATAAAAGATAATAATATTTATAGAAATTGTAGTAACCTAACGCAAAATATATTAAAAACTTCATTAATATATATATATATACATTAAAGTTTTTCATGAACTTACTTTTGAGCATAATATTTAATTTATATTAATTACATTATTGTAATAGTTATATTATTTTTTAATTAAATTATAATTATATACTAATTAATTATTTTTTTATATAATAGTAATTATACTTATTATATTTATATATTATATGCTATTTAGCATTTATAATATTATAAAGTTTATATAATATAAATATATATAATATACATTAAATTAAATAATATATAATAATATAATAATTAATAATAATAATAATTAAATAATTAATAATAATCAATAATAATGAATATATATAATATAAAATAATATAATAAATAATATAATATACTATAATATTATATAAATAATTATAATATAATATAATTTTATAAAGGACTATTTTGATGAGGGCGCTACTGGCATTATGATAGGGCAAGGTCCCTAACTACACTCCACAAACAACCAATTATATCTCAATTAAAATACTATTAACACTATAATAGCTACAGGCGAAAAGGAATAATGTTTTTGGAATTACCTAGCAACATTTTAGTTGATCAAAGAAAATGTGATAAAATAAAAAATTTACATAATAAAAAAATAAATAATAAAATAAAACAAAAATATGGCTTTATTTATTTTTATATGAGGGTTATAGGGGAGCTACTAAAAGGCCGGTGGGGACATTTAGATGTTATATATAATATTATATATATAATATTAATTAATATAATATATTATAACCTATATAATATATATACTATATATAATATCTAATATATATTTAATATATATATAAATAATTATATATATATATTATATATATATTTATATTAAATATATTAATATATATATGATATACAATAAAATTATATAATATATATAACTTAAATATAATATACCTATATTTAACTATATAATTTATATATGCATAATAAACTATATATATATAAATAATATATTATATATAATAATATATTATAACTATATATTAATTATAAACATTTAACTATTACTATTATAAATATACATAATATATGGGTATATACGATCCCAATATATAATGATACTTACTATATAAACTATAATATTATATATTTTGTAATAGGTTGTGCCGGCCATTACGATGCGTGGGGTCGAGGAGGTGTAGATGGGGGCTTGTCCCAAAAAAGGAGAGCACTTCCGACATGAGCCTTCGGAAGAACACACAGGAATCATTAATTCTTAGAAAGCAGAATTAAGAAGCCTTACAACGTTTATTTTTTTTATCAAAGTTATGATAAACCCCTTTAACCTTTACGCGCGTTTAATATGTTGACGAGAGGAAAAAAGTCGCTCTTCTATATTAATTGAGCAGAGATGTATATTCAATCACCTCCTCCTATTAAAAATCGTGATGCCCATAATAAAAGTCTTTCTCTCGATCAAAATCATTTCTAAGGCGGCAGTCCGCGTTCTTGGCCCCAGGGACTGTCTTCTAGAAGGTTTCAATCCCTCTATTAATGAAAAACGCAAAACCAGTGCTATGCTACCCGTATGGACATTGATCATCGGAGCAACGTTGGACAGACCAAAGAATGGGGTATTTTAACATTTTTCCAATGGATCTCCAAGCTTCAAATGTTTTATCGTATGAAATCGAAGAGGTATGGCGTCAGAATAGAACGAAGATTCTTCTAAGCTATAAATTAGTAGATAGTTGCCTGGTTTTTAAGTTTCCCGTGTCTATCGTCCATGGAAAGTGACACTTTACAGGTGTTCCAGTGTACATTTCTCTTCTCCAGGAAGATGGAATCGTATTTGAGGAACATTCCGGCCCCAGAAGACTCCTCCCCGGCGTAGGGCAATCCAATAGAATGTCCTGAGAAGTGTATATCTATCTTTTATCTACAATATTGACAGATTGATAGAGGCGGATTTGCAGGTGGTTTTAAAGGTGAGTTGTGGAGTTTTTGATGTTAAACGTAGATAAGAAGCCAAGGTTATGGTTGTGGAGTGAAGACAGTCTCGTGCGGTTTATGATGGTATGGTCGCTACCGAGCCTCAACTGAACAAGTGTTCCCTAAGTTTTTCAATATTTTTTCTAAGGTATAATATGTTGGATGAAAGTTAGTCCCATGTATGAGAAGTGTAGAAACCGTAGATGAAAGGATAAGTGGAAGCGCGAAGGAGCCTTGCATGAGCCAGGACTTGCCTTTGTTCTGTGTTAAGCTGTACCCTCAGGTAAGGGAAAACATGGCTACTCTCGATAGGATTCTAAGTTACAATGATGTTCCTATACCATGACCCTATGGCATGGGTTGTGTAGGGTGTGGGATGATCTCTTATTAAGAGTGAGTCGAAAAAGAAAACAGATAATTTAATGTGGAGAGTTTAGAAATCTAATTTTTTTTAACGTGTCGGTGTGAAGAAAAGGAAGGTAAATGTAATAACGTGATAAAAAACCAAAGGAGTAACCATTGTCTCATTAAGGTGAGGTGCCTTTGTCATGTGGAAAAGGATTGAATGATTGTCGCGTTTTGGTTATACACAGGATGTATAGTGGTGAGTGTGTTAGGGTTTTGCATGACCTAATAATACCTAATAATAATAGTAAATAAAATCTAGGATCTCAGTAAAAGTGGTAAAGGCTTGGTGTAGAATGTGTACTATCCTGTTGATGTTTTGCCAGTTGGTGATAAGAAAAGGTAGCCCATAATTATAGGATATGCTAGAAATTTCCCGTGGGGAATTTGTAAGAGAAAGAAAGTGTATGTGTACCAGGATTGGAGCTGGTTAATATGCTCATTCAAGAAGAATTATAAAAACCTACAAATATAGTACGCGAGATTGCACCATGTTATCCGTTTTGTTCCCTGTAGCTATTGGTTCTCAATTAAATGTTTAATGAGGTTTGCCGGTTAAGGCTAGGCTTTCCTGTTTTCGATATCCTTGATTATCCTTTTTCTTTTTTTCTTTTCTTTTTATCTTTTTCTGTTCTCTCAGTTGTAACATTTCGCGCACTAATAGTGTACCCGCCACTCACCATATTTTTGCGTCAGCCAAGACAGTGTCCAGCAAGATAATATAATTAATATAGTAAATGCTACAATCGATTCCTTATTATTCCCTCAATAATAATATAATAATAATAATAATAATAATAATAATTAATTAATAATAATAATAATAATAATAATAAAAAATTAATAATAATAATAGTAATAATTGAATAATTATTTATCTGTAAATAAATAAAAATAATGAATAAAATTAAATAATATAATATTAATAATATTAAGAAGTAAATAATAATAAATAATTGTGCACTTCTAATTAAAAATAATAAATAAAAAATAAAATTGTATTAGACACAAAGATTACTATGATAAGGAGTATAATACTCCATTACCATAATATAACAATGTAATAATATTCTATACCTGTATATATAATAACTTTATATATATTAAAACTAATATTAAATTTAGTTAAAATTTTTAATTATTCATATTTTTAAAATAACAATTGTTTTTGAAAACAATAATTATATATATTTACTTATATATAATAATAATAGTAACATCATTATTATTATTATAATTCGATATTAATACGATATATATATATAAACTATTAATATATGTATATTAGAAATATTTAATAATTTCATTTATCTAATGTATAATTCTATTTTAATTATTTTATTTAATATTGTAGTATTTTTATTCTAAAATATATAAATAATACTAATATAATATTAATAGATATAATGTATAGTAATAATAAAATATATGATTAGTTTAATAATAAATTTAGAAAACATAATAAATTTTTTTATTAATTAATATCATAATATAATAGGATATAGATAAAATAAAAATAATAAATATATAAATATTTATATATAAAAATAAATAAATATTAAATTATAATATTAATATCATATATATTATTAATAATATTTAAAAAATAGAAAAAAAATAATGTCTTATATAATATAGTTGTATTATAATAATGGCTATCTCTCATTAGACTCTTTTTATAATAAGCAATTAAGGAATGCTTGAATTACTCAGCTATATATATATATATATAAATATATTAATATAATAAATTAACTTATTTACATTTTTACTCTTATTTTATTATTTTATTTGTATAATATGCTCAAATAATAAAAGCTAAATTCTTTGAAATATTAAATCAATTTATTATACTAATACTCTTAATATATATATATATTATTTAAATTAATATATATTATAATATTTAATTATTAATATATATATATATATTATAATAACTATATATATATTATATATATATATATATATATATATAATATATAATATCATATAATAATATATATAATATATATTAATTAATATATAATATGTATATAATTATTATTCATTGAGATTTATTTATTAAATAGATAGTTTTGAAACGTTTCTCTCCCTGATAGCTGCGCTGCTTCCCAACAATATATTTATAATACATATAAACCAAAAATATATTATAAAGCAACGAATTTTTTTTAGTATATCATTTATTTTTTCAATAATACTTATTGTGGATTGAGACCAGGTGATATATGTGGCAGTGATGGAGTCGCGGTGTAGTATTAATCTAGCTCCGAGAGATCAAGAGGGTGTGGTATCAGGAGATGTTATGCAATGAATAGAGGTTTGGATCGGGTCGGCGGTAATTTTAAAAAGGGTGAAGTCGGGTCGGGTAGTCCCGGAGTCTCGAGTCGGAGGGTTGGTAATTTGATGTAGGGTGGAGGGTGCTCTAGTGCAGGTGTGTAAGAAGATCGGAGTCCGGGAAATTTCAGAGGTCCGGGTATCTGACAAGTACTCGTGTGTGGCCAGTAGCTTTAGATAGGTAGGTACTCAGTTACCAAGTCTAGAACCTTGAGCCGTGAATCAAATCCTACATTATGCAATCTTAGATGACTCATACTGTGTCAGTGACCTTCATCGCTTCAAACCAGTTCACTCACCTTGCGAGACTTATCCCCATCACGCATAACCTGCCGAAGCAACAATCTTCTGAAGTTATTTAACATGCAACATATAATATTCGAATCTTGGCTTATATTTAAATGATATTCCACCTCTCTTATCCATCTATTATTAAGACTGCTGAATAAATAAAAAAACTCCAAGGGTACGAAAAGATTAACATTTCCTCTCGCATACTCTCGGCAAATGGTATATCTCTCTACTAAGCATTTTGCGGTGTTATATACTGTTTGCTACTCTAACATCACGTGAATAAGCTTAAATGAAGACAAACTCAAACCATAAAAATGCTACTATAATCTTGACATTTTCAATCAACGTTATAACCATTTGTTATTAAATAAGCGTATTTGACAAGAGTTCAAAGAGAATAATAATACATTAGCTGATAACATATTGTAAGTGCAATTGAAATACAACTATCCCTCAATTTCTCTAATCATCCTCAATTCAATTTTTCAGGATAAGCTCAGAAGTATAATGAGTATTTAAAGCTTCTAGATATTTTGTAAGAGTTAGTCGAAAGCTTGACTTGTTCAATGAATAATAAGTCAAAAGGTCATTTTACTCTGAAATTCTACACCCATAATTCATAACCCATATTGCAGTACACATCACTTCACATGAAACTCTATAAAGTTTGAAATATTTAATATCAAATTTTAACTTTAAAGATACTCATCGCAATGTTTTAAAATTCATTTGCATTTGTAATAGAAAAAGCAGTTAGTATATATATATATAATATTATAATATTATAATATTAATTAATATTAATATGAATATTCTAAATATATATATAATCTATATATATAATTATAAATAATATTTAAATATTATATTAAAAATATTTAACTTTAAACTTTATATATATTGAGAAAAATATTTAGCTTTAAATTTTAAAATATATAATTAATATATAATTTATATTACATAAAGACAATATTATAAAAAATATTATCTACAGCATTTGGGTACAAATTCTATCCTAACTAAGCTGAATTTAATATGTATTATGTACGCTTTAATAGTTTAAAATTAATAAAATAAAGTTTGTTCCATTGTATAAATTTTTTTTTTTTTAAAAAGAATTTGGTTCGAGGAAAATTAAAAGTAAAAGCCTTAATAAGAACTGAAACAACAAAATCACTGACAAAAAGCATTAGTATGAACAACAAGGAAAACAACAATATTAACAAGAGCTAACAGAATAAGATAAAGTGAATAAACAACAACGACCACAATAATGCTAACAAGAACATTAATACTAATAACTGAAACAAAAACGTCAAAGCAAAGAGAAACAGCAACAAAACTCTGTAAAACTGCGAAGTTGGCAAATCCAGAGAGAATAAATACAACAAATATGTCAACATGAAAAGAATGTTTTTCACTAACACAGAACAGCAACACCAAAGTGACGATACATAAACTTGTCAGGGAACAAAAGGGAAACATTTAAAAATCTATTCACCTACTCGAATTCTTCTAATTTTAAGAGCCTCGTTTGCTACTTACCGTATGTAACAAACTTTATATTGTAAAGTCTTTCATAATAATATTAAAAACCACAACAACTTTTAGAAGTTGTAAAACGCAAATGAGGTTCTTACAGAGCCACTTTTTTTTATTATTATTATTAAAGTTCACACCTCACGGGCATAGCCCTATTCAAGGCTGGGAACTTAGAATCACGGATCCGGAACCAGATCTGAACCTCGCTGTTGTTGCTAGCATTCCTGTCGCTGCACTTCCAGCTGTAATTTGCAGTTTATAAAATTGATCTCTAGTAATGAATACTGTGTGTGTGTGTCTTTTATCGTTGAGCTTGTCAATGCTACAGATGAATTATTGAAACGTGTCTAAATATGTCAAGTCATTTGTATATTTCAAGGAAGAATAGATGAAATACCAGAGAACTTATTTAAAATATCGTAGTAGTGCTCTGGGCATCTCCTGTCATTTAAGAAGGAAATAATAATATGGTAATGTCGTCATTTATTTGACAGGTGATGTGTGGTGGCTGGGTCAGAGACGAACTGGTGGAGATGTTTGGGTAAACAACATTAATTCAAATTTGTTCGTTTCAAGAGTGTAAATTGTAAATCCATATTTCTCTTTGCGCGTCCTTTGTTAATTTTGGTTGTATTTTGTAGTTTACTCTTTCATTCATGAAAATATATATATATAAAGTATATATATAGAAGAGTATATATATATATATATATATATATATATATATATATATATATATATAGTATATAGTGTATATATATATATATATATAGGTATATATATATATATATGTTGTTATATATATATATATATATATATAGTATATATATATATATATATATATATATATAGTATATATATATATATATATATATGTATATATATATATATATATATGTTACATATATACAGCAAAGATATATATATATATATATATATAATATGCTATATAAAGTATATATATATATATATATATATATATATATATATATATATATATTATTATATATATATATATTATATATATGTATATATATATGTTAGTTACATATATATATATATATAATATACATATACATATATATATATTATATATATATATACACATATATATATATATGTTACATATATACAGTTAGCAAAGAATAAAGGAAGATATATATAGCAGTTATATAGTATAAAGTATATATATATATGTGTATGTTGTTATAATAGTTGCTATATATATATATATATATATATATACATATACTAGCATATGCCAGGATTTATAGAGGGTACTTTTAAAATGCTTCGTTTAAGGGAAGGGATTAGTTAAAGAAGGTATTTTTAATTAACAAGAAAATGGTAACTGAGAATTGGATAAAGGAAAATGTTTAATGTGTAAAATATTAATTAATCTTCTACGGAATTCTTACAAAATTTTGTTGAAGGAGGAGAGAGAGAGAGTAGAGAGAGAGAAGAGAGTGAGAGGAGAGAGAGAGAGAGAGAGAGAGAGAGAGAGAGAGAGAGAGAGAGAGAGAGAAGTAAATATTTCTCATGAAATGTTATTTTGAATGGAATTATTTTAGGAAAATTTGGTTTTTCTTTTATGAAATTTTAAGCATTTTTCGACTATTGGAATAAAGAAAGAAATAATTTTAAAAAGAAATGAATGTACTATTTATAATTTTAAATAGTAATATAAATATAATTTATTAGGGGTTTTATCATAATTTCATAAATATTTGATGAATTAAAAAGATCAATTTCAATATCAATACATAGCATCAAAAGGAGAATTGAAACATTATTTAAAAATTTTACTTAAAATATTATTTATATTTGATTCAATCTATAAAAAGTTATATTAAGATCTTCAGTAATTATTAACACAGGTATATATATAAGGCGCATATATATATATATATATATATATATATATATATGTATATAGTAGCAGCAAAGTATATATAAAGTATATATATATATAGAGTAGTTATATATATATATATGTTATATATATATATAAGTCTCTATACCTATAACAATCTCCTCTTATAGGTTTCTGCCTCGTGTCAGTTGAACCAGCTGTCTTCTCCTTCTGGCCCGGGAAACTCTTAACCTTTAGAACACTCTAGAAAAACCATTTCTCGTATGCAGTAATGGTTTCGACGCCAGTTCCTGAGTTGAACACTCAGGTAGAAGCTGGTTCCTTTCAGTAGAACTAGCATCTTCCTCCATTAGGCCTCAAAACTCGCCTTTTCCTCTGTATGATGTTTAGGCGCACTTATATATATATATATATAGTATATATATATATATATATATATATATATATATATATATATATATATATATATTATAGTGTGGATCCACTCTAGGTATATAACATATCATGCCAGAAATAAAAATTAAGAGATTACGCCCTAAAAACTCCAACTAAGGCATCCGATTATTCTCCGAAATAGGCTCCGCCCACACGCTAGCATTTTACCTTTTTGAAGATATCGTGAACATCTGACTGCGCGTAAATGAAATCAGCATTAAAAAACTAAGCAATTAACCAGTGAATGCTAGCAATCTATTCCAAACAAAATTTATGAAACCAAACCAAGGTAAGGAACAAGGCAGAGTGGAATTTAAAATAGTATTAAGGCGGCAAGGCAAAAGTAAAGCGATGATAGCCGACCTAAGACTGTAGGCTTAGGCTCGGGGAGCCGTAATAGTTTCGCAGAGAGGTATCAGCAAATCGGCTGGAGTTAGCACCTTAGAAGGTCTTACACAACAATAAAAATTAATTAGGGAGTGTTCATGCATGCCAGTGTAAAATTCGCAGTAAGCTTAAGTAGCGTTTCAAGCAATTAGCCAAACTTAGGGGTTAGAGGCTAGAGTAAGGAGAAAACTAGGTGGAGATTAAGAGTTGCATGTATCTTTAAGTATAATGTGGGAAATAACAGCTCTGGGATAGGCCGTTATTTCCGCACATACCAACCCTAGCGGGCATGCGCCTCACATAGCAGTTTGGAGAGGGGCCAAGCTGGGTAATAGTAGCGCAGAGGTGAACAGCCCAAAAATGATAGAATTAGAAACTTTTAAATATATTTTAGCAACAATATAGTAAATAGAGGTCGCATAGATCGGTATTTACTATATCTAACCCTAGCGGGCATGCGCCTCTAATATAGCTAGAGGCCACGCTCGGTGATTTTTGTGCAGTAGGGCAGGCCCATCTCTCTCTCTCTCTCTCTCTCTCTCTCTCTCTCTCTCTCTCTCTCTCTCTCTCTCTCTCTCTCTCTCTCTCTCTCTCTCTCTCTCTCTCTCTCTCTCTCTCTCTCTCTCTCTCTCTCTTCTCTCTCTCTTTTCTTCTTACAATCAAACAAGTTACAACAACAGGTAAAGGTACTTAATATATGTATATATAAAGTCTGTGTGACCACACATCAAAGCCTTAATGCTGTTTTGCGCAACGGTAACAGGAGGATCGTCTGTGTATGGCATGGGAAGCTCCTCCCAAACTGATAATCATTTGTACTACTACTCTGCATAGGCTTCATATTCTGTAGGAATTCTTCCTGCAGAATATGATTCATATGTAGAATAGTAATAACTAGGATTACCCTGTTCTAATGCCTTGTTGTTTTTGTTTTTTTTAGGACAGGGGTCCAACCCTAACTTGTGAATTAGCTGTAAGAAAATAAACTTGTAAAGAATAAACCATTTCTCAATCAACCTTAAAGAAGCGGTCCTAAGCAACCAGCTTCAGATAGTGACCCCGAAGAGTGAAGATTAGATTCCCAGACTGAATCAGAAACACCCATGTCAAGGCCAGGAAACTATTACAAACGAAACCCAAATCCACTTTTGTAAATTGCTTGTTAGTATTAGTCTGGAATATAGATTTTTACTAATCTATTGTAGGTTGTGCCTTTCATCTCTCAACAGCCTTCACGAGACCAGCTGCAAGCCATCGTTGAGCTTTCAGTTCCGTCAGCAGCATCAAACTAACGCCGTTGGATCCCCTAGTAGTTCTGTATTTCACAGAACACGTAATTTGTACTACATTCTGGTATTATTATTTTTTCTTGCCTTACTAATATTATTATATTATTATATTATTATTATTATTATTATTATTACATATTATTATTATTATTATTATTATGTTATTATTATTATTATTATTATTATTATATTATTAGATATTGGCTACGATATTTGCCCCTTTGTCGGGATTCACGGTATATAGCTACAATTTCTTGTGTGTGGAGGAATCCTTTGTACACTTCAACGTTATTAATACTGTAAAGTTTTTTTTTTTTAATTTTAGTATTTAAAAATTTTCACATATCGCAGCGATCTCGTTATTCTTTTGCTTAGCCCTGGCAGTACTTTCGCCCCCGTTGTTCCAATTTCCTTTCCTCTTTCTCTCACTCCCTCTCGTTCCTACCTAATCCTCTTTCACCATGTCCGCGCGATCTATCCATCTCCAACCTTGTTAACGATCCTGACTTTGGTTCGAACTCTCGTAGAGTCGCCCTATCCATAGAAGAGCGAGAAGGAGAGATAGTGAGTTGTAGGTGAAATGCTCTCCAGAGTCTTGCCCTGGTCAAAATTAGGACGACTTAAGCCAGCGGGTGGAAACAGGGGCTCTGCACGCCATCTGTACGTCTGCTTCTTCTCTAGACACTTCACACTGACCTGATTGGCCCCTGTACCAGAGAACACTGGGTAGATGCTGCTTAGAGGTGCCCTGGTGATCAAAAACCATCAGAGTTGATGACGAGAATGCTGGGTTTGTTGGGGGTACACCTTCTCCGCGAGAGGTGCAAATTATTCGTACACTCTTCCTGCCCGCTGAGCATCACAGCGTCCTGCAGTCGTTGAATCCGGCGCAAACTCTCCCTGAGTTTGCTGCCATAGCGGACCGGGTTGTGCGCCCACCTATAACCTCTACTTCCAACGTTTTCGCAGTCTCTCCCACACCTGCCACCGCTACCGCTCTCCCTCCCCCGCAAACAGCTGCGCCTCACGCCCATCACATTCCCCTTCTCCCTCAACCGCCTTCTGCCGCCTTTCCAGCTCAACCTCCTTATTCCCACCCACCCCAACCTTCCCACCCTCAGATTTTCGCAGTACAAAATTCTCTGGCATCTCTCGAGGCCCGGATGTCGGTTTTTGAAACGGGCATGGCTGAGATTAAATCTGCTCTTCTCTCCATCACTTCGGCTAGTATTAATAACACTTTTCGCTCTCGTGATCGCACTCCTTCCAACTTTCGTCCTTCTCGCGGTCCTCGTTCACCTTCTGCTTCTTCCTCCCGCCAGCGCCAGTATCCACATGGGTACTGTTACTATCACCATACCTTCGGTATGGACGCGAATAAGTGCGATCCCACCTGCTCACTCCATCAGGGAAACTCAGCAGCCAACCCGTCGTAGGGGCGACGGGAGATGCTGGTTCTTTTTCTTCTTCTCCTACTACTGCACAGGATGTTCTTCGTATCTACGATCAGTCCACTAAACTTGCCTTCTTGATCGATTCCGGCGCTAGCCTTTCGATTTTACCACACAACCCTTCTCAAGACTCGGCTATCCCTCTTTCAGGCCGTCAACTCTTCGCTGCTAATGGCTCTTCCATTCCGGTATATGGAGAGCGTTTATGTACGTTGGATCTGTCTCTCCACCGCCAGTTTCCATGGTTTTTCTCGTCGCTGAAGTGACACAGCCCATCCTCGGCGCTGACTTTTTGTCCCATTTCAATCTTATGGTAGACCTTCGTAATAGGCGTCTAGTTGACGGTGATACTTCTCTTTACTCTCACGGTTCCCTAGGTTCTTCAGAGCTAAGGGGCATTTCCGCTATCGCTCCGCCATCTTCGGTAGTGTCTCCCTTCCTTTCTATCCTGCAGAAGGACTTTCCTTCTTTATTGCATCCTTGCTCTTCAGATACCCCTCTTAAGCATTCTGTGGAACATCATATAGAGACCACTGGCCCACCCACCTTTGCTCGAGCTCGCCGCCTTCCTCCTGATAAACTCAAAGCCGCCAAGGCCGAGTTTGATCACATGTTGCAACTTGGCATTGTGCGCCCTTCCAAGAGTTGTTGGTCTTCTCCGCTACACATGGTTCCTAAAGGCACTACGGGGGATTGGAGACCCTGTGGTGATTTTAGGGCTTTAAACTCTGTCACGACCCTAGATAGATACCCCGTGCCACACATCCAATCATTTACCTCCCACCTGGCCGGCAACACTATCTTCTCCTCTTTGGATTTAATTCGGGCCTATCATCAGATACCCGTGGCTCCGGAGGACGTTCCCAAGACAGCTGTAATCACCCCCTTTGGCCTCTTTGAGTATACAAGAATGCCATTCGGTTTGAAAAATGCAGCCCAGTCCTTCCAGAGGTTCATTGATTCTATCCTCCGTGGCCTTCCTTTTGCTTGGGCATATTTAGATGATCTTTTAGTCGCTTCCTCCTCTCCTGAAGAGCATGCGGTTCACCTACGTGCCGTCTTTGGTAGGTTGGATGATGCGGGAATTCGTCTCAATCCTACCAAGTGCGTATTCGGTGCGTCTTCTCTTACTTTCCTAGGTCACACAGTCTCGGCTGAGGGTATTTGCCCTCTTGTAGACCGTGTCGCTGCTATCCGCGCCTTTCCTCTTCCCCAAAATCAAAAGCAACTTCGTCAATATCTGGGAATGATCAACTTTTACCACAGATTTCTGAAATCAGCGGCAGCCCTCCTAGGCCCGCTTACCGCACTCATTCGTCCTAAGCAGCGAGGCAGCACCACTAAAGTCGACTGGTCTCCGGCAGCAGAGTCTGCCTTCGAGGCTTCCAAAGAAGCCCTCGCCTCCGCCGCTCTTTTAGTTCATCCCCACGATACCGCACCAGCGAGAGTGCAGGTAGATGCCTCCGATTTCGCTGGTGCTTCAGCAGTTCCAAAAGGGTGAATGGTGCCCACTTGCCTTCTTTTCACGCAAGCTGCAACCCGCCGAAACAAGGTATAGTGCTTTTGGAAGGGAGTTGCTTGCTATGTATCTTGCTGTTCGCCATTTTAGGTACTTTTTGAAAGGACGGGAGTTCCACATCCTGACCGACCACAAAGCGATCACTTTTCGCAATGGCTTCACGGCATGAACGTCACTCCCCCGTGAAGCTCGTCATCTTGAATTCGTTTCCCAGTTTACGACAGACATACGCCACATCTCCGGAGTGGATAATTTCACCGCGGATGCTCTTTCTCGGATTGAAATTAACGCTCTTTCTCCCATTCCTGACATTGATTACGCAGCCATGGCCGCGTGCCAGGAGCAAGACAATATCGATCTTCAACAGGACTCTTCTCTACAGCTGCAGTGGCTCAATCTTCCGGGCATAGAGAAGAGACTCTTGTGCGACACTTCAACAGGCCATCCTCGTCCTTTCGTACCTAATGCTCTTCGAAAGGCAGTCTTCTGCAATCTCCATTCGCTTTCACACCCTGGCGTCGAGGCTTCACGCAAACTGGTAACGGCTCGTTTTGTGTGGCCTAAAGTTAACGCCGACGTAGCGAACTGGGTCCGCGCCTGTATGGCTTGTCAGCGCTCTAAAGTGCAAAGACATACTAAAGCTCCCTTAGGCACTTTCTTGCCTCCTGGTCAACGGTTTGAGAGAGTCCACATCGACATTGTTGGACCTCTCCCACCTTCTCATGGCAAGCGATATATCCTCACCTGTATTGATAGGTTCACTCGTTGGACGGAAGCTATCCCACTCTCTGTTGCTACAGCTGAATCTATTGCTAAAGCTTTCTTGTCCCATTGGATCTCGCGGTTTGGCATTCCTCTCTCGGTCACGACGGATCAAGGTCGCGTTTTCGAATCCTTCCTTTGGAAAGATTTGATGCGCTTGCTTGGTTCTGAGAAGATCCATACAACCAGTTTCCACCCTATCTCGAACGGGATTTGTGAAAGGTTCCACCGTCAGCTGAAGGCTTCTCTCATGGCACACCCACAACCAGAACATTGGACGGAAGCTCTCCCTTTGGTTATGCTTGGTATACGCACTGCCGTTAAGGAAGACCTTCAGTGTTCAGCTTCCGAACTCGTTTATGGCTCTACTCTCCGCCTGCCGGGCGAGTTCTTTTCAATCTTTCCCCTCCTACTGTTTTAACCCTAACTTATGGTTCTCACCCGTTTGAAACGCTGTGCCCCTCTCCTGAGACCCTACTCCGACCCAGCAAAGTGTGTAATTTCCTTAAGACCTGAAAGAAGACACATCTTCTCTCTCAGCTCCAGGTTTCTTGGTGAGGCATGCCCCACCAGCCTTCAACCCAAGTACGACGGACCCTTCCTAGTCATACTCGGAAGCGTAGAAGCCTTTCACAAAACAACGTCCCACTCAAAAACTAAAGTAATATCAATAGATCTGTCTCAAACCTGCCTTATTTTAAGAGATTTTCCCGACGCCCAAGATTCTGGACTTGTTTTCAACCAATTTGATTCCTTGATACATCATCTTCTTACCCCAGAAAGCCAGATTCTCTACCCTCCTTGATCTCCTCCTGACTTTTCACTTCCTTCCAACTCCTACGATTCACCACCTTCACCACTTCTCCCTCTCGACCCAGATCTACTTCCCCTTCCTCCTCCTCCTCTTCCTCTGCCGTCTCCTTCCACTTCTCCACCTCCTGCCTTGCCTTCCACAGGCAGCTCTCCTGCTGTTCCACTTCCTTCTCGCATCCCTCGTCCTCTTACTCGTTCTCTTTCTCGCGCTCTCGCCCACACTCCTACGTCTCCAATACAACCTTCTCGCTCTTGTCTGCGCCCAGTTTTGCAACCCACTTCGTCCGGAAATGTATCGAGCAGAGGCCGCAAGTTGCGGAGGCCGTTTCGCTAGATTGAAGCAACTGCGATCTCAGCTCTGGTAGGGGGTGACATCTAGGTATATAACATATCATGCCAGAAATAAAATTAAGAGATTACGCCCTAAAAACTCCAACTAAGGCATCCGATTATTCTCCGAAATAGGCTCCGCCCACACGCTAGCATTTTACCTTTTTGAAGATATCGTGAACATCTGACTGCGCGTAAATGAAATCAGCATTAAAAAACTAAGCAATTAACAGTGAATGCTGGCAATCTATTCCAAACAAAATTTATGAAACCAAACCAAGGTAAGGAACAAGGCAGAGTAGAATTTAAAATAGTATTAAGGCGGCAAGGCAAAAGTAAAGCGATGATAGCCGACCTAAGACTGTAGGCTTAGGCTCGAGTTTCGCAGAGAGGTATCAGCAAATCGGCTGGAGTTAGCACCTTAGAAGGTCTTACACAACAATAAAAATTAATTAGGGAGTGTTCATGCATGCCAGTGTAAAATTCGCAGTAAGCTTAAGTAGCGTTTCAAGCAATTAGCCAAACTTAGGGGTTAGAGGCTAGAGTAAGGAGAAAACTAGGTGGAGATTAAGAGTTGCATGTATCTTTAAGTATAATGTGGGAAATAACAGCTCTGGGATAGGCTGTTATTTCCGCACATACCAACCCTAGCGGGCGTGCGCCTCACATAGCAGTTTGGAGAGAGGCCAAGCTGGGTAATAGTAGCGCAGAGGTGAACAGCCCTGATAGAATTAAACTGTATTACATCGATGCGTCAGAAGTCACATCTGTTCAAACTGATCCGCTGTTTGCTCACATAATATCCCCACAGGTTATGCTTTAGTATTCAGAACATCCCAACGTCCCTCTCTCTCTCTCTCTCTCTCTCTCTCTCTCTAGTCAAAGAAGTTACAACAACATAGGCAAAATTTTAATGTATGTATATAGGTGTCTGTGTGAGACTCATACCAAATGTAATGCTGCTTCATGCGAATGTATATCAGGGAGGATCCTTTTCCTGCCTGTGTATGCATATACATAAAACAGCTCCTCCCAAACTGATAATCATTTGTACTACTACTACTCTGCATAGGCTTCATATTCTGTAGGAATTCTTCCTGCAGTATGTGATTCATATGTAGAATAGTAATAACTAGGATTACCCTGTTCTAATGCCTTGTTGTTTTTGTTTCTTTTAGGACAGGGGTCCAACCCTAACTTGTGAATTAGCTGTAAGAAAATAAAACTTGTAAAGAATAAACCATTTCTCAATCAACCTTAAAGAAGCGGTCCTAAGCACCCAGCTTCAATATATATATATATATATATATATATATATATATATATATATTGAAGTGGCTTGCTTTTACCACTCTCAAAAAATACTTTAATAAGTTGGTTAACTGAATTATGAG
>JABUQX010136074.1:0-19717 GCA_015478945.1 Trachelipus rathkii | reverse complement strand
GGGAGATAAGTGTGGGGAACAGGTGGAGGGAGATTTTACCTCGGAATGCAAAGAGAACAGGAATGAGAGCCCTGGGAAGGAACGTGCTGAATAAGTAAGTAGCTAAAATATTAAGATACCAATATATGCATTATCTTCCCTACAAACCTCAATAAACTAATTTACCCATATAGCTTACATTACCCATTATCCCCCCTTACTTATTTGTAAGCTGGAACTAATTATTCCTCCTCAATGCCTCGTAACTAACCCCTCCAGATAAACGCTTGATTACAATCCAAATCCCCAACACACTATCTCCCATATATAGTAATATTACATATATAATATATATATGATATATTATTATAGATATCTCTATATATATATTATTATAATATATATATATAATATATATATTAATAATATTTATATAATATAAATATATATATAATATTACGGCTTTGTGCGGTGAATCTGCAAGAGAGTTTGAGCAGGATTGGGTAGAGAATGTTAGGTGTATCTTTTTAAAAGATGGGTTGAAAGTATAAGTGTCTAAGATAAGAGTAAGTTATGTTTGAGTGAGACCATCTGCAGTGTGAAGTTATGCCTCAGTATGTGAGCAGCTGTTGGAACAATGATTAAAATTTAGTATATATATGTTGACATAAGTTTGACAAAGGAAGGGAGATGACTGCCGACTTTTCTTCTTTAGTAGGGAATGTGAATTCTGCAGAAGTTGGCGTGGTATGCAAAAATAAATCCTGGGTGGAGTGAAAAGAAGCGAGATAAAGCGAGGCCTCTAGCGGCTGATGTCGAGGGTTGTTTTTACCGGTGTTAATGTTATAGTCAGTGTAACTTTCATCCGCGTCTGGAATAAAATGGTAGAATCTTAAAGCAATTTCAGCCATGGACAATCTTGGCTTAGGTTAGCAAGAATTTATAAAAATGAAGTGAGATGAAGTTTATCGTCAATATTACAGAGTTATTTGTATGGAGCGAAAAAAGGGATATTATACGAAATATAGACGTTTGGTCACTGTTGAAAAGGATGCATGCACATTCGTTTTGGTAACGTAATGTATAGGGTGAGTGTTTTCGGGAATCGACTGGCTGGAGCCGATAGAACAAGAAAAGGGGGAATCCATTGTAGTCCAGCCAAAAAAAAGATATGTCGAGGAGTAAAAATAGAGTTTGCCGTCTGCCGGAGATAAAGGTTGAAAGGCCACATATGAGGACGAATATGGCGCATTCATGTTTGCGACGTGAGTTTTTTTTTTTTTGGCCGCACCTGATGCCGATGTTTGTGGTTTTTGTATGAAACTGTCTCTTGCACGATTTTTGGCGGATAATGCTGTTGGTTTTTTTTAGTTTTTGTTTTTTTTTTTTTTTTGGCCTCGGTTTAATTAATAATTCTTTCGGTGTTTTTTTTTTTGTTACTTTGTTTTTCTTTGGCTTCAGTTTGGTAATGTTTTGTTATTTTTTTTTTTTTTTTTTTTTTTTTTTTTTTTTTGTTTTCTTCTCTTTTTGGTTTCTTTTTTTTTTTCTTCTCTTTTTGAGTGTTCCCCAGTTGATCTGGTCACCGCTGGGCTTCTCTTTCGTCTAGCCGTGTCATATTTTCTACACTTTTCTTCATCTAGTGCATCGTCTGCCGCACCTTACCACCAGGTCGATCTGGGGACAAATGAAGGTGGTTGCCAATTATGATAGATATGATATGATTCGATACTATTATATGCATTACATATAAATATATAATTTATTTCATACTTATACACGTATATATTTATCATTCTCTATACTAGAATTATAATAATAATAAAATAACTAGAAAAAATCGTGGTAAAACAATTAGATATATAATATATATTAAAATATATTAATATATATATAAAAGGACATACTTTAATAAATAAATAGATAATTTATTTAGAATACATTAATATATATATCAAGAATAATAATTATTATCAATATTTAGGAAAATAGAAATAAAAAAAAACAATAAAATATTTCATTAAATTCCAAAACATACTTCCACCATATGAAATACCATAGCACAATACCAAGCACAAAAAGCTCAAGTACAACACAAATACAATGAACTGTTGTTAAAAGTACAGTACCAAGACTCCAAAAATGACTTAAGTCCAAATACAAAGTACAAGTACATTGCAAAGTAACCCCCCGCTCTATTATATAAAATATATATAATATAAATATATTATTATATATAATATATAATAATAAAATCACTTAATACTTATAATCTAATAAATGTACTATCTAAAATATAAAATAAACACGATTATAATTATTATAGAACTCTCAATTTAAGTTATCTAATATCGATTATTATTACACTAGAGTACTAAGTATATATTTAAATTAAAACCAAAATAATAGATCTAACTATAAATATACTGATATTATCTAACATAGATATATATATATAATATATATCGTATTGAAAGGAATCAGAGTATCGTAGTCTCTTACAGTTTTTTTTAACTTGCCACGTCTAAGGTATTTTGAAATTTTGTTACGATTTCCATTATTGAAGTCTAAAATTCCCTATAAATGTAAATATTTCACCCAGGGCCCAGGGGGAGCAAAACCATTCGATGAGAATGCACACATCATTATTACTATATATATACGTATCTATCTATCTATATATACTAATATATATATATATTAGATAAAAGTTACCATAGAATCATATATATAAGAATGATATATTAATTATAAATAATATACAACAAACTTCAAAAGGTTTTTAAGTAGATAGAATTAATATAGATGATTCTGAAACTTTTACCTGATGACAGGAAGCTACTTGTTATGTAAGAACAAATTGTCCCTTCTTTCTCTCTCCATATCCACGCTTTATATCTCCTATTACCTTCTCCCTTATTTACATCATATATATATATAAATACTATTTTCAGTATATATATATATATTCTACGATCAATATATCAAATATTAATATAATAGAGAGAGAGAAAGAAGATCGAGAGATCGAAGAAACATTGGAGAGAGAAGAGAAGACACAGATGAGATGGGGGGAGGCGACCGGGCGAGATAGAAGACCGACCGAGAGAAAGATGAGCGAAAAAAATTACAATTAAGAGTACAAGCACTCCTCCCACATAAATTGACATTATTAACTATTTTTCGTAGGAATAGCCGATCTTTTTAATTAACTCCGAGCTTTATTGTTAATCTGGGAAATAACAATACTCCTCTGCAGTGTCCGGTTTTCTTTTCTTTATAGGAATAAAATTAATACTTTTTCAATCTTTATTTGGTGAAGTCTAGTAAAATTCTTGATCCGGAGCGAACGTACTAGTTGGTTTGAAGTTAGATTGTTTTGGGTGCACTTGTTAACTTGTTGGAGTGTGTTGTATGAATGTTTTTTACTTTCAAGTTTCTTTCTTACTTCATTTTTAAACCTTCTACGAAAGCGTAAGATTTGCTTTAAAATACTGCCTAAGTTAGAGGAGTATGGCCATAATCACTTGGCGGCCATACTTCTTTTTTTGCTTTTTTTTTTCTTTTTTAATTTGATATTCTACTTTCATTTTTTTAACTCATCAAAGTTTTGAACTTCAAAAGATATGAGTGGTTTCCTCGTATCATCCGACATACCCGTTGTGGTCCTAGCCTCACGTAAAAGTATTAAACAAAAAAAAGCCTCTCTAGCCCATCATTAACTGCCTCATAGCAATTGAAGATTACTTAGTGATTTAAATATTTATTTTTTAAACGATAAAAATATGACAAGCCCATTCCATTATCTTTTTATATTTTACCTAAATTTAGTATATGTGGGACGATGACAAAAATTACTTATCTCATCTCCATGAAATTCTAATATGTTTCCATCGCTGATTCTTCGTACTAACGATCGGTCCGATTTCTCCTATTCATCCGACTTATGAATCATAGTACAATACTGAAATTACTCATCTAATAGTTTCCTCCATTCTTCTATTTCTTTAATATGAAGTTGGACTTTGTACATCTTGTCAACATCTGGGAGAGTAACTTACATGCTACCGAAACCATCGTGATTAATTCTTTATATTCGTAATTATAATTTTGCTATATCGAAAAATTTATATCTATCAAACATCACGTGAATCACCAATTCACCACGCAAAAAAAAACCACCGAAAATCTGATCGTTAATAAGTAAAAATAAAAGAAAACCTAAAAAGCAATATTATTAATTCATTATTTTTGATGTGCGAGCGCTTTAATAGTTGTATTTATTCTATATATATTTATGCTTAATATTAGTTTTATTTTATTTTTAATATAGGACTTATAGGTATTACAGAAGTATGAGAGTAGTACCCCGGCTTGCGTTAAAACTGTAAATATTATTTTTCTTGCTGAATATATTTTAGGATATATTAACTTGCTAAGCTCTTGAAACAACGTCTGTTCTAGCCGTTTCAGGCTCTTTAATGTAAGGCTCAACGACAAGGACAAAGAAATACAAGAAACGCCATTCTTTCTACATCCCAATTACCATGTCACAAAAATGCTAAAGACAAACTCAGTTCCACAGTTACACCCTGAACAGACGTTAGAATTACAGTGAGAAATTCACTTGATTGAAAAGTAGAATAAAGTTGCTAAATATAAAACAGGACCCTTGAAGGAACAACCACAATTATACGAGTAAAGATATTAAAGACAGCCTCCATAACAAAAAACGTATTGCTAATATGACAATCGACTAAGAAAACTTAAATGCAATTAAGCTATATAGAGAAAGATAACCCATAAGAAGGAGCTTCGCACGGTAGTTAGCACGATCCCATACTCTCAAAAACTTTGGATATGTCAATCGCCACCCACGCAAGACTCCCCATATCCCTTAGGCCAGTAATAACAATCAAATCAGTTATAATAGGAAAGTAGCTGTCACCAGTTAATCTCGATGTCGGAAATCTAATACTGAAGTTTTTGACAGAAGGAATGAGACTCTCAGCATGATCCAGCAAAATTTGAGTAGTTAAGAAGGGCATGACGTAGATCTTAGGTAAATACAAGTGAGAGCTATAGTGGCGATCGTTTGAAGCATCAGAAGCGGCTACCTTTTTCGGATCGGTTTAACAAAAGCGCGTTCCAGCCACCTGAGGAAAAGTGATAAATATTCGGTTAAGACAAATTATATTGCTTACTCCTAAGTTTATTTAATATAATATATATATATAATATATATATAATTATATATGCTATAACTTTAAATAAATATATATAAAGACAAACACTATATTATATATATAAATATAACTAATAAAATACATTATATAAAAATATAATATATTATAATAATATAATTTAATTTAATATATATATAATATATATATAATATTATTATAAACTCATATATAATAATATTTATATTATATTATATTATACCTTATATATATATATACTTTAGTATATATATAAATAAATTAGTAATATAAATATAGATATATAATACAACTTAGTTCTTTCGAAAAATCAATCTACTTTCAAAAAAATTCTTGCGAAATTATACTTATTTAATTGAATTAATGAAATGTATTCCTTTGAAAGTAAGTTTAATATTCATATAATAATTTAATGAAATTTATTATTTAATTTCATCCAATTATAAGACTTTCAGTGCTTTTTACTTACATTTCTAATTTTTAGCTTAACCCGCCCCGCCCCCGGCCCCCGGCTAAATTATAGAGCAGCCCCAGGCCTCGGCCCCGAAGCAAAATTCCCGCCCAACGTTCTTCTGTGTGGAATAACAGCACGTCGAATTTTCCTCCAAATTCATTGCTCAACTCTTTGAAAACCCTTATTTGTCGCACTACCTCGGATGAGTTTACAATTTTCACTACCTGTAAAGCATCCAGAAATACAGATGAAAACAGTTTCCCACTGCCCAAACTGCATACACGATGGCTGATACAGCTTGGTCGTCTGAAACTTCTGCGTCCGGATGCGACTCTTCTGATTACTTAATTGTTTGGAACTCCGATTACATGATGCGCCCAACATGGCTCATGATACACCGTCCTGACATGACATCCTACCTTCCTAGCTTTCGACCACTGCCCAGCTCTCCTCTTTCCTCTGACAAATCTTCACTGTTCGAAATACCATCTTCTGCCCACCCAGTATCCCGTGTCATTGATTCCTGAGAACAACTTCTCTTTCTTTCAATAGTCACCTTTTACGTACCTTAACCATAGACACTCCAAGCTCAGCTCGAACTAGACTGTATCCACCGTCTGGTCTTCGCACTCCGTCCTATACTGCTAGTCTGTGAAGAAGGCACTTGATCCTCCTCTCTATTTCTTCTTTTCGCCAAGCCACCGTCTGTCCCACCCAATTACCTCTTGATGCCTCCATGTTTCTCATCGACTTTTGATGTTTGTTATTACGAATAGTAATCCTATTTATATCGCTGTTTCGAATGTTCCTCTTCCAACAAACGAGTTTACACCATCATCTAGTATCAGTCAATGCGATTGATCAATGCTATCTCTTCCTACTGTATGAGGTCTTTCTCGTGTTTTGGCATTCCGTACTCAGAGCGACTAATAATATTTGTCCACTCCACTCTTGCTCCCATACTACACCCGATCGCACACAGCCTTCACAGAACGCACTCTCTCGATAGCATCAGCTGATTGCGGGATGGCGTTTTTGCTCCAATGCCTCTCTCGTCGGGCTGTACCGGAAACATTCTCCGAAAAGACAGACGTGTGTCATTTGGCCTTTCTATCAGGAAATTCATTGTCAGTTACCCGTACATGAGAGGGGTCCCACAGAGAATCAATTCTTCTTACAGGAGGACAGCCGAAGAAATTGCTGTACAAGCTGTACCCTCCCTCATCTTGGCTTTTAGCCATCAATGGCGTCTCATAGCGCTTCGTCCTCGTGCGCTTCAGCGCGAATTGAATACTCATCCTTGAATTCAAGATCTCTCCGTCTTTACTACGAACTTGACCAATTCGAATCATAAGCAATCTCACTTCATAGCCACTCACATCTTCCGTAAACAACTTACCCCGTCCTCTGAGTGGAGGATGGTAACGCGTTCCTTCAGGCTAAACGACAGCAGCATGCTCCTCCAGTTCCTGTCCCCTCCTTTTAATACCCGTCAGTAAACACGTGATGGTGCATTCCAACGTGCATACCCTACGAATGAGACAGAAATACTCTGCCCTTGAATATCCAAACACAGCAGACTAATGCCTCTTTCTTTTACATATTGTAATAGGCGGTAATAAGATATGTACAAAAATTACAAAAAGCCAAACTAAATCAAATGATGCTCTACCTCAAACTCCACATTAACTGAAATTCCAAAAGCAGGAGGAGAATTAAGTTTCCATAATTTATTATATTAATATTAGTATATATAATATATATATTTATATATATATATATATATAGTATATATATTATATATACTATATATATATATTATATATATTACTCTATGGCACTCACCTATTTATATACTATATATATAACACTTCCTTACTAATATTATATATATATTAAATCACAATATCTATATCTATATTTATATATATATTAATATACTTATATACTTAATATACTTCGCTCTATTATCCTTACCTCTATATATATATCTCTATCTACACCTCCTCTCTCGATCTATCTACTCTCATACCTTACTATCATCATTCACTCTACTCGTCTCCCTTTACTATCATCTTCATCCTCAGCTCCTCCATTTAGTTCAGTAATACGTAAATATTTTAATCTATCTAGAAGATTAAAATTGGTTTACACTTATTACAGCAACACACACACTTATTTGTATCAAACTATACCGAAACCAGTAAATAATCATCATCAGCATCATTACTTGCATATACGTTTATATCTTTATACATATTTATTTATAATAATAATTTGTTTAAAGTAATTATGATGATAATATATATTAGCCTACTAACATATAAAATATAGGTGAATAATATTCCAGGTTTAGCATATAATGGAAGACAATTACATAACTAGGTAAAACTTTTTTTTTTAAACTATACGGACAATAATGTCTCGCCTAAAAAGAAAATCACTAGTAACCATTCTACTATTTTACTACATATGCGTGCCAATATAACGAAATTTCTACTATCTCTTCCGAAAATACCGTTATACATATATAAAAACAATCACATAGTGTTTCTTTAGAAAAAATAGGTGCGGATTATATAGCCTTAATACAAATGCTGAAATATTTTTATAAAATGTGTTCAGATACGACTTGAAGCAGTAAATAGGTGATGTCTCAATTTAGTAGCTTAACGATAAAATCTAGAGAAATGCAAGAAAATCCCCTTAAGTATTATTATTTCAGTAAATAGAATAGTTTTTGTGTTCTACTTTATTGACGATAAATATCTTAACTATCTCATTCATCTACAAATATGCTTTAACATTATTAGGTATTTTATCACCTTCAAGTGAAAACCACACACACATACAAACTAAACATCTAACGACACATCAACGTCATATTGGAACCTACATCATAAAATGAATATGATACATAATACTATAATGAATCATCATATATCATATATGTATATATATTATATTAATAAATATACTATATATAATATATTATAATAAATAGATATATATATATAATATAATATACTATATATTATAATTACGTAAAAACTATTTCCTAATATTCCCTTACTTGTAATTATAAGAAATATATTATATACATATTATATAGAATAAAGCAAAATAATGAATGAAATGTGATAAATATAAAATAACTATATTTATATTAGTTATCGCAAATTAATCACGTAATACGTATATACGAATACGGAATACTAGTAAAAATTATAAAAACTATAATCTTCTTATGTTGATACTTATAAGTATTATGGTCCTCACACTCGGTATCGGTACATAATTAGTATAATATCTTACTCAAGCGACTTTATACTATTTTATATATATATTATAGCTAACCAATCCTATCTATAATTATTTCATTAAGAATTATTAAACCTTGTTAAAAGGGCTCAGATGAACATACTAGATAATTTAACTAACGATATTTTAACATAAATCTACTTTCTGTTTAACTATACATGCATATTATCTCAAGTGGATATATCATAATATTTACTTATGAGCTTTCATATTCTAAGATCGTAAAGTCATCTTACATAGGAATAAACATAATAATACCCATAATTGTATACAAACAGACCCTCTCCACCAACCAAGTATCATTAAGGTAAAATTAGAATTAGATTAATAGAATACCACATCCTCTTAGAATTTAACAAGTGGATTAAGTAAAAACGGTAATATCCTATACGTTTCACGGGTCCAGTTTTCCAATATCAATCCTAACTCCGCCAAACACGAGAAATAATGCACATCTTGAGCCACATAATCAACCCCCCCTATAGCATACGGAAATCTATTACCACTAATTATATATCAGTCCAAAAATTCACTCCACTACCATGCAGAATATGACCAGTAGGAACACAATGATCAATAACTAGAATAATGTTACTGCTATACGATATGAGGAGAAAAGATAGTAGTCTCTAAGAATTGAAGGTGCCTAACCAGTACGAAACACCAGTATATCATATAATAAGTCAAATAGATAAACGAGATATATTAGTGAGAAAAAATTAGCCGTTGAGACTAATTAAGCCGAAAGATAAAGCCTATTAATATTCCACACGAATAAATAAGATGACTGGACCATAAAACTCTGACCTACCATAAAATTGATATATAGAGAAGTTAATTTTCAGTAATTTACATAAGTTTATAGTTAGATATGAATATGTCTATAATGAAAGAATTGATCTCACATAGAAACTTAATGTGAGGCTCAGCGCACGTATAAGAACCAAATGACATACTTATTTAATGTTATGTTACTTAACCTTATTTAGGCACCAATATGTCTCCTATCGTTGTAAATATATCTTGAACGGATATTCAGAAAATGGTTTGTTATAATTAAAAATTATTCCGAGCACTCCTTAGTTCTTTCTGCTCGTAGTTAAATTGTATTTAAAAGAGGTATATAACAATAAAATAGAACATAGTAAAGGTCCATATCTTTCCCGATATTCACTCTTATCATATTATAAGATAACGATTGAACAATAACTCACAAATTAAAGATTAGTCTCTCTTGAGAACTAGAAATGGCTCCACCCTGAGCAATGTAACCAGATCAATCAATCACAAATTGCTGGTTATTGAAAGTCGAGATAAAATATGTATAGAAATTTACAGAATGATTAGGAAAGAAGATAAAAACCTCTGCTTTAATCCAATATGTTAAGCCTTTTGTCACTTCTCAAACTACTCTACTTGACTTATCTCGACCACAGATCATTACACTATATTATACGCCTCCGTGGTCCGAAACAGACCATTTTTCCCCGCGCATTACAGCCTACTTTTGCAAACCAAAGATAGATCTAAATAAGACAATAACATAAACCCTATTGTAAATATAAATGTGAGACGCACCCACGATGATTTATGCATCAGATGAACCCAAACATGTACCCGTTTACATACAAATGCACAATATACATGTAAATTTGACTTTTTAAGTCATTAGATGATAATCGAGTCAAGAGGAAGATAATATAATAATAAGTCAAGAAACTTATTGTACTGTGTCCGACCTGTGCATATAATAACAATAATAGAGAAGATAAAATGGTATCTTTAATGCGAACAGAAGTATTTCAAAATCTTAGACTTAGTTATTCCTATCATTATAGAGTAGATGAACACTTTCATGAAATTTATAAGTCTTATAATTTTAAACGATTAGTACTACGATTGCGACTTAACAATCAAGCAGCACAAATTAAATCTAACATACGCATCATAACTGCAAATAACAATAAGAGTATATAATTTTTAGTAACTTAGAAACTTGTTAGTCCAATAAGTCCATGTTTTCGACCTTTACACTGCTACGTTAGCCACTTTGAGCTTGTAGGGATCAAATCCAATTATACAATTTCTATTAAATTACAGTTATAGAATTGAACTATATATATACTATAACAAGTTATATATAGTTTAAAAGTTAAAATATTAACAATAATTAAACGCCTATTTGCAGTTATAAGGATATAAAAGTATAAAATATAAAATAGTCCAAATCTCTTTATGCTCTTCCCTTTCTTTCATCATTGCTAGAAAGACTCTTTGTCACGCTCAGCCATATCTCAATGGGCCTATTAATATAGAGTATAGGTAATATTAATTATATAATATAATCAATATTGTAACGACTATATGGGAACTACCGTATTCCATTCACGTTATGTAATACAGCTAATTTACTGGAACACACTATTATATTTATATATAATTTAATTATATAAATTAATATCAATATATTAATATAATATATATAATTAATATTATATATAATAAATATTAAATAGTAAAGATATATTATTATAATTATATATTAAATATTAATTTCATAATTTAATATAATTATATAATTAATTTATATTATATATAATTAATTAAATTTAATTATAAAGTCATTATATTATATATATAATTTATATAAATATAATTAAATATTTATTTAAATATAAAATATATATCAATTAATAATTAATCAATACTTATATATATATAGATTATTAATTAATATTAAATATATAATATTATAATCTAATTAATATATAATATAATATTAATTAAGTTATACTTAATATATATATATATATACTAATATATATAATATATACTTATTATATTAATTATATAAAATATAATATAATGAATATTTTTATTAGTCTAATATATCCATAATATATGAGTATATACTTAATTAATTAATTAATAATAAAACTTAAACGATATAATTTAATAATATATTATTTAATATATATATTATAATAATATATATATTATATAAATAATTAATATTTATAATAATAATGATATAGAATATAATATATAAGAGTATTCGAAACTACTATTTCGTATTTCAGTCATGAGTGTGTGTTAAAAAAACCATTCTATATCCAGAGACGTCACTTGAAGATGTATAAGCTAGACATCGATCAATATTATTAACCATCTGTATCGGATGACACCAATAATAGTATTATTAATTAAAATTAATTAGATAAATAATTAATAATAAAAATAATATTTTAATTAACTTATATAAAATAAAAATCCTAAATTGTATATCTAATATATATCATTAATAATACATATCACATAATAATTATTAATACCTTAATCTTTCCCCTTAATTTACATAGACATAAAATGGTATCAACATCAATTATCATATAAATATTATTAATTAAAGTTATAGATTAACACATATTGTATATTTAATAATATAATATAATATACTATAAATATATATTAATATTATTATAATATATTGATAAATATTAAAATAATAATTGAATATGAGATACACTTTGACGTAAGAAGATTGTGTGTAATATATTAAATACAGTTTATTTCCTTGATATATTATATATATATATCATAATTATAATTATAATATATATATATAAATATTATTAATAATGATATAAATAATATAAATATTAAATATAAGATATTAATGATGAATAATATTAATAAAAGAATTATATAATAATTAAATAATAATAATATACATATATATAATAATAAATTTATATAATTAATATATAAATATATATAATTATATTTAAGAGATAAGTATACTTAAATTAATTATATAGGTATATATAATCATAATATATATAGATATATATAATATAATATATATATATATATTAAATATAAATATTATACATAGATAATAATATAATTACTATATATATATAAATATTATAATATTATATATTTTAATATAATAATAATAATAATAGAGATAAGTTACGTAATAAATCGAGATGTTATTATTGCTTTTATTTATAATGAAGTAATGATTGAAAGTTTCGACCGAAAAATAAACGTTTTAATAAGTAGGGAAAGCTCTATTGTAAGCAAACACAAAAATATATAATAGATTTTATTGATTAGTTTGATAGGTTAGTTTAGGTTGATAGCCTTCCAGATCCCTTTTTTAAAATTAACTTGTTGTTTCTTCTTAGATAAGCTTTTAAAGATATTCCCCTTCACCTCAAGCCATAAAAAGCCAAGCTTATTCAATTTATTAATCACTATTTTATTTATTCTTTAAATTATGATTATAATACGTCAAATACCCCACAAGTAATGTAAAATGAATCAAAGAATTTTTAAATAACCCTATAACCATTTATATAAGAGATAATCAATTTACTATAAAATTAATTAATGTATTCAAACTTAACAATATAAATCGTTTGCGCCCCATTCACTTTGACATCGCTTACCATGAGAAACTTATCGTATATAAGCTTAATTATAATATAATATATTATATAATATATTTATATATTAATATATTAATAATAAATATATATATATATATATAATAAGTATAATTAAGAATAATATATATATTATATAATTATATATACATATATAAACTATAATATAATAATATATATATAACTATATTATTTAATATATAATATAAATGTAATATAATAATATATACTTATATATTATACTATATAATATATATATATATTATATTTATATATGTAAAATCAAGGAAGTTGAGAGTAAGGATTAGACAAAGCAAATCAATGGATCGAAACAAATGTTATTAAATTTGGTTTCCTTACTATTACGAACGAATTTCAATCATGAAGTAATAAGATATTGCTGATAACGTAAAGAATGTACCACAATAAATAGAAAAAAAAATTTTTCGATTTATTATTTCTCTACCTACAGCAATTTTAGGTATGAGCGCCTGTGACCTGTATTTAAAAATAATGCTTATTGAAATTATGTATAAAAATGAATATGATTAGCTTCTACTATGTTTAAGCCCTATGCTTGGAAAATTATTCTACTTTAAGAACGATATAGTTAGTTAAAAGTAAAGAGTGAAATAAATTTTCCCAAATATGAATTCTAATTTTATTTAACCAATTATGATGCAAATGAGTAGTTGCTTGATATCTTTTAAATTTTAAACTATATTTTATAAATGTAAGTTAAACTTAATAGTACTCTCTACTCGAAGAATCTGAAAATAAATAATGACAAACTTGTAAACTAATATAATAAACTAAATCTCAATAAAAAAGAAACTCAATAAATCTATACGAAAAACTCAGTAACGCTATAGAAAAAAATAACTAATGAATAAGCTGAGTGAGATAAAGTGTTATTATTAAATATAATATTATTTATATTATATAAAAAGGAATTCTATTAATATATAAACTATATGTAGATATATATATAGTATATTAACATAAATTAATTATATAAATAAATATAAGGTAAATATACGAAATATATTGATCAATTTTTTTTTAATATAATTAATTAACGTATAAATAAATAATATATAAAAATAAAAATAATAATATACGTTCTATAATTAGTTTAAAATAAAGAGGTTGAGTAGGCAGGGATTCTTAAGGTGAGTCAAAAGGTGATATATATATAGAAAATATATTATACCATTATACATATCTACTACCCTATATATACTAAATTAAATAGTACTTATAATTAATTAATATATTACAATCAATTAAGATGTCTACCATAAAAACTATCTATCTATTATATATATATCAAAATACTAAACATTATATATAGATAAGTTATGACTACAGATTTAGAGACCCCAAGAACTAGAACTGTATATTTAACATTGCAAGTATATAATAAAAGACAATTAAAAACATAATCCTTTAACGAATAAAATAAGTATATACTAGTAACACTTATGCAGCAAGTCAAGATATCATATAACTACTTCTAATACCCCGATGTACCTGCAAAAAATCTACTTGGAGCAGTACCAGAGCCAAAGCTGACACACACGTGAAATGATAGGTACATATGTTAATCGTTCCCACCGTTCGCTCAACACAAAGAATCATAAGACGGTTGTCCGTCCTAATGAGAAACAAAACTACCAAGATTATAACCAATTCAAAGACCTAAAAGAAAGCCCACCAAACATTTAGGATAACAAACATTATAATGAAAGAAATTGAATGTATAAGCTTAATAATATATATAAACTTTAAAATGACTAAGATTTGAAACTTCATTCAAATTTGGATTAATTTAGAATTATATAAGAATTATAATTCGCATTATAAATATATTAGGATAGAGAGATAAGAATTAAAATAGATAAACAATTATGAATCACTTTGGACGAGAAAAGTTAACATAGAATATATAAGTTAACAAAGAATATGTAAGTTATAATAGATTAAATAAGTCCTAATAACCAACACATCATTCTTCTATTTACATAAGAATTTCGTAAATAATATTTTATTATTTGTTAAGAGCTAAATTATTAATTTACAATGAATAGATATACTAACTATTAAAATACATAAGCTCCTAAGTAGAAGAACCTAATCTTCGAAAGATAGTAATCTTTTCTAATCGTGATCATTGAGCAAGTCTTTTACACTCCAGAGATAATACTGAAAGTACTTTATCAATTAGACTTTTGAAGACACCTATATAGTATAGCACAACCCAATAATAATCCAAGTTGATTTAGAAAATAAGGCTTACTTCTTTAATATACACAATAAATTCCAAAAAAGCCATATTATTTTTATTATTAGCAAATATTTTAGATTATATACATGATAAAGCCACAAGTAAATAGACTAATAAATCACCAAGTAATAATATGATAATTTATTTTGATATAGAATCAAGATCGATTTAGAAACGTCTAATGAAAAAGCATTATACTCTATTTTGAAGTCTTTAATACCTATCAATCATATAACGAATATAAATTGCAAATTATTATATTATTTCTTCAAATAGGGAGCTTAATGGCCACTTTTATTGCAATTTGCATTATTTTGCCTTAGTTCTAATTCTCAGGATAATATAGTGTGATTATTAAGATGTTATTTTTTTATCTATTTATATTATTAATTTGTTTAAATTCATTATAATTATTAAGTTTGCTTTATGAGTTATTATTATTAATTTCTATGTAATCTATCTAATTATTATATAATTATACATAAACTTTCTCATAAATTATTGTATTATGTTATTAATTATAATAATTCATTTTTTTAATATGGCTGCTATTATTTATTTATTTATAACTTCAATCAATATATAATTCATGTTCTTCTTGATTAATTTGATTAAAATTCTTTTTTTATTATATGTATTATTATAGTTATTATTTTATTATTATTTAATATTATATTATTTATAAAAATTTAAAATATTGATCTTATGTTTTTAAGTAGAGGTCACCTCCCCTGACTACCTACACTTTTAATAGTGAGGAATATATATAAATATTATACATTATTCTTACTCACGTGAAAATACAATAACAAAAAGTCAATAACCATCTTATGAGAATATAAAGTTTACTATAAACTAAATGTAATATATAATTATATATATATATATATATATTAATAATAATATATATATATATTTATATAGTATATATTATAATACTCATAATAGTATATATATATTAGTAGTTAGGTTATAGATGTATATATATTATATAATATTAATTAATATTACCTAATATATATTAATATTATTAATATATATATATATAGTATAAATACTATATATATAGTATATAATATATATATATATATATATATAATATTATAATATATATAATAATAATATTATAAATATATATGATTAATATTAATTAATATATTATAAATATATATATATATATATATTACTATTATTAGTAATTGATGTTCTCCCGATTTTTACTTATCCAGGAATAAAATATGGTATAACTCATATTATAATATACTCATTGATACCAATATGTGAGCGTGACTTATAACTCTAAATGTTTACTATAATACTCAGCAACCAATCAACCGTAGCTCCAGCTACCTACGGCTCTTATATATATATACATATATATATTAGTAAATACTACTAAACTATGTTATTCACTTTATTCATGATCTCTACTTCCTCCATTTTTCATTCCTACCTTCCTTCATACTTCCTTCTTATTACTATTATTATTTTTTATGCTGATTCACCATGCATGTGTCTTCAGATATCACCTTTACGAACTTATTTTAACTAACTTCTATTTAATATAGCTCGTGAGTTCTACGAACCTCACATTATATATCACTAAGAATTATAAGAACTCGTAAGACATTACAACTATAGTCTATCTTATGTACTACTATCCGCTACCGCACCTGACTCACCAGTCATATCCCATATAATATGAGTGCGACTATATATACTGCACGACTTACCTCGAACTTAACCTATCTAGTACATCAGTGAGTACTCATACTTCTACGTCGACACTACCTTTATTCATCCTGGTACTCCAACTCCGATCTCATTATCCTTCACTAACTTCTTACTTAATTGGCGTTTTCTCTATTTATGTATCAGGCCCGAGAACCCCTTCCGGTTGTCAGAGTCTCTTAGTGAATCATACCGATCATACCGTGAAATATCTACTCCGTGCATTACCGTGACCTCATACCTCACTATACCTACTTTCCATTACCTCTATGGCAAATCTCCATATAAATTATTCAAACTTACTACGTGGATAATTATTCTCCCTATATATCAATTTATTATTTTTAAAATTGCTGCTTTGACCACTCTGGATCTTCTCACTTCATTTTCTCATTGTTGATATTTCTTCAAATTACAAAAAGTGTCTAGTTTGGTGTAGCTCGACCCAAGTTGTATAATCGTAACCTTGAGTTCAACATGTGTCGCTATTAAGGTGTCCCATGTGTTTCAATCATATTCCTCCGGTCGTGCAAAAGGGAGTCTGTTGGATTGGCGTCCCAACAATATTAGGGAGGTATAATCAATTCACTTACCAAACCGCGTGGCACCACTTGTAAATTGAAAGCTGGTGAGATACTAAAAGTATAACTGCTTCATTACTCATACTAATAACTTAATAATAATAAATATAAATAAATCATATATAAATTAAAATAATAATTAAATAAATATAATATATATAATATAATAATATATAAATAAATTAATTAAATATATATAAATATAAATAATTAATAATTTAATAATATAATTAATATAATTAATAATAATTAACTACATGATCTCAAATGAATTTTATTCAATATACAAATAATAACCTAATAAATATTGTACACACAAATAAACTATAACATGTGAGTCAAATGAGACATTCATATAGGATTAATAAACATAATAATCAGCTAATCTAATGTCTATTTATAACCTACAAGCGAGTGAGGAGTCTGTGAGTGTTCAGATAATAAATCACTAATGTTAAATTAATAGATATAAGAAATCTAAGAACTACATAAAAAGAGTAATATAAATTAATAATATATAATATAATTAAATTAATATATATAAATAATAAATAGATATTCTAGATTATAATTCACTATTAATTTGAATCCAATAGCATTAAATAATATATCTAAAAATTGAAGTCATAATAAGCTTAATTTTTATAAAGTCATTATGCAGGGATTCCTTATTAATTGCCGAACGCTGTAACTTTATGCAAGCTCTCTTATACGAACCTCTTAAATAAAACACTCCATGATAGATGACCTCATTTAGTATTTCCTGCCCTGAACGAGTTTTTGTGTGTAAGTTGACATATGCTATGAAGGAGGGACGTGACGAGAAGAACGATGATCCACTGTCCCAAGATTAGAGACAGTACCCCTGATGAATTGCCATCTGCAGGAGAAAGAGTGAAGTCCAGGAGAGAGAATCCAGAAAGGTCAAAGACGGAGGAGATAGAAAAGACGATCTCCCGCATATGTGATAGTGCGTTCGAGATGATGGTCGCAGAGAGAGAGAGGGAAAAAATAATCTTCTCGAGGTTATCTCCTCTTAATACCATAAATTTTTCTATTGAGAAGAATATCTAAACACTGGTCCACTACTTTAGAATGAAGTGTCCCGCACAAGAACACTTCTAGTATAAAGTTAAAAGGTGCTAATATGTGGAATAGCCTAACCTTTTATTAAGGAGCACTTTTTTATTTTAACTTAGAATTATTTAATTATTGCTGAAGAATATTTATAATTAAATAAATTGCAAAACTGTAAAACAAAATTTAACAAAAAAAAACCAAGCCTGGACCCAAATGAAGGAAGCAAACAAAATTTTAATTAAACACCACACATACACACACACCAACACATAACACACACACACACACACACACACACACCACACACACACACACACACACCACACATACACACACACACCACCTACACACCTACACACAACCAATAACACAGACACACATATATATTATAATATATATATATATATATTATATATATAAATCTATTAATTATATATATATTAATATTATAACTTATTAATATTGAATATATATATATATATATACGTATATATATATATAATATATATATATATATTATATATTATTAATATATAGTGGAGGCAGTTATTAAGGCCAGGGGCAGTAGTGAGGACGGCACTTGCTCCCTCACCTAAATCTTGCGCGTAAAA
>JABUQX010136073.1:20000-38107 GCA_015478945.1 Trachelipus rathkii | reverse complement strand
TATTCCATTACCATTCCCAAACTTCTTTCTTTAGGTGTAAACACAAGATTCTTATCGGTAAAGTAAATGCTGAATCTATTTTTACTGAATTTTTCCATACTGATACTGTAGACCCAAGCCCTCAAATAGTCCTTTTTCTGACCCTTTTCAAAAACTGCAAATCACTTTCATATTTGAGATTATTGCCGCCTTGGCTCAAAAATTTGTACAATCAACCAAAATTTTTAAGTATTTTTAGCAATTTTCAAAATTTCCGTTGTTTCTAAGCATGCAGGTTTTGAATGATCACTGCAATTTGAAATTGAGCCGTCTTTTGTTCAAAAATTTTTGAAAGCATATGATACTGGCTATTACATCTTTTTTGTATATCCTGAATAAATCTGTGCTGTGGTAAATTAAATCTAGTTTGATATTCTTCATACTTGGCAATAGCTTGAAGCGAGTGATTAAAATGACCTACGATTTGTTTGCATATGGATATATTTTTTTCACGTCTCTTTATTCAAATATGGCATTATTGAGAACTAGTTGCAAAGAGTGTAAAAAGCAAGGTAATATCTGGAATCCTACTTGTATAACTCCGGCAGCCATATTAGGTGCGTTATCCCTTACTATAACATGAATTTTATTAGCAGGAATATTGAATTCTTCCATAACATTTTGAAGACAATCACTTATATTAGATGCTGTGTGAGATACGTGAAAAGGTGAAACTCGAAGGATAGCATTTATATTCAATGGCTCCAATTATTACAAGCCTACAAGGCAAATATATCACTGCTCACTTACGAGTTCACGGGTATATAATTATCAAAACATATTACATAACATGACTAACGAAACATTGCCAAATGACTGCCTCACCATGACTGTCTGAAAATCTTAACATGATATCTTAGGCTCTACGTAAAGATGCGCCGCTCAATCCAGTTTTCTTTAATTAAATAGAATTCAGGAAAAACTGAAATTAAAAATCAATACGGCAGACTTCGAAATATTTTCTTTGAAATATCATAAAGATCGAATAAAAATTATTTTCAGATTGTATACCAAAGAATCGGTCAAAGAATCGGTACAATTTTGTCGATTCCGATTCCGATTCCGATTCCTGAAAAACAACCGATTCCTTCGATTCCGATGCCGATTCCGATTATCATTCCATCACTAATATATATATATATATATATATATATATATATATATATATATATATATATATATATATATATATATATATATATATATATATATATATATATATATATATATATATATATATATATATATATATATATATATATATATGAATGATAGGTTGTTGATGATAGTATATACACATATATATTGTGATATGGAAATGCATTTTTTTTAACCCAAATGAAGAAGAATAAATGTGAAAATTCACCGCTAGCCTAGGAATAATGTGCGACAATATGTTTTCATAAATCTGGCAGCAAATTATAAGCATTACTTATATATATATATATATATATATATATATATATATATATATATATATATATATATATATATATAAATTTATGTTATAATATATTTATATATCTATATATATATATATATATATATCTTTATATATATATATATATATGATGGTGAGCCGGAGACGGTACTCAGTTTGAATTCGACGAACGGTGCAAAAAACTTTTATAACAAAGCATAGATCCGAATCTTCAATTTTGCCAACTCATCACTATATATATAAATATATATATATATATATATATATATATATATATATATATATATATATATATATATATATATATATATATATATATAGCTTCATTGTTTTTATAGTGACACATTTAATTTTTCCCGTTGGTTTATGATCTTAAAAATTTGTCCTTGGTATTTGTCCTTTTATGTGAAAATATATTTATTTATAGTAAAACTTATAAAATGTTTATATATATATATATATATATATATATATATATATATATATATATATATATATATATATATATATATATATATATATATATATATATATATATATATATCTTTCTTCTATCTTCTTTCTATTTATTATTTTTAAGTTACTATAAAAACTGACCTGTAACAATAAGGAAGCATATTGTTAAGGAGAAATTTTACAGATTTGGCAAGCTTGGGAAAAAATCGAATGTCTCAGTCTATCTTCAATGGAGGCATATATTGTACAATAAATTGCTAGTTCCTTTTTTTTTTTTTTTTAATATAACGCGTGGTGCTTGACGACACATACGATGAACTAAAGAAGAGCGTGAAATGTTTCTGCAGTTAATATATCACCCACCAAACAGGAACCACAAATAAACACTTACGCACCCATCTGCTAGGGCCCAGGTTCAATCCCAGCAGAGTGAAATTATAAGGGTATATTTTTATCAATACATATCACACTGTGAGGTGTAGAAGGATGAGCAGTTATCTTATCAATACATTATATTCCCCAGTTTAATAGTATTTCACTCTGTGCGGTGCTCTGTCTGACCCTACGCCCAAGTGTGGACGGGAAGAGCGCGTTGTGGTTCCTGTTTGGTGGGTGATATATTCACTACAGAAACATTTCTCGCGTTCTTCTTTTAGTCCATCGTGGCGTAGTCGTCAAACACTTACGCGGCCATCTGCTAGGGCCCAGGTTCAATCCCAGCAGAGGGTGAAATTACTTATGGGTTATTTTATCAAGTTTCACTGGGAATAAATATATATATATATATATATATATATATATATATATATATATATATATATATATATATATATATATATATATATATATATATATATATATATATATATATATATATATTTATATTTATATATATATATATAAAAATATATAATTATATATATACATAATAGATATATATATTTCCTTTGTATATTGATATCTATATATATATATATAATACTTATATATGCATAAATATATCTATATATATATATATATATATATATATATATATATATATATATATATGTGAAGGCAGGATTTCTCCTCGCCTCACAATAATTATGTACACCTCTCATAGTAGCTCTGTAGATCAAATTTTGCTATTAATTTTATTATATATGAAAAATATTTAACGATTCTACCGAATGACTCTATTGTTGTAAAAATGAGTCACTGCAATGCTGCCCGCGAAATGCCTGGCATTTCGAGGGAAGGAAGGCAGTAAGGCCTCGAGATACAAGAAAAGAGGTCGCATTTTAAGCTTCGGCTCATTGAAAAGAACCGGAAAATTGTGTTTGATTGTAGGGACTTGTTATATTAACTTTCACCCATTTTATTAATGACTGTGAATTAGCCTATTGTGTTGAACAACAAATTGATTGCATTTTAAATTGTTCTTACATTGATATCATTACCTACTATGTGATTTAATTAGTCTTAGGAATAAAAGAATAAAAAGTAATTACTCCTTTTCATTATCACTGTATTAACTCGTCAAAGGGTTATTACAAAGAATGGTGACTTCCCAGAGCGACTCGAATAAACACCCAATATACAAAAGTGAAGTGAAAACAAACGCAAAATCATAATAAACAAAATTTTAATCAGTGAAGAAAAAAAAGTGCCGATTCAAAACACAAACACACACAAAAAACATACAACAACAGTTCAAACTAACAAAAAAAAAAAGAAGAAAAAGGAAAACCGTTAAAAATTCGCCCAAAATTGAAACAAGAAGCAAGATGACTGTTACCACTTGGCCTGAAATCTCGAACCCCAATTCACTTATCCCTCACGAATTTCTCCAGAATGGGGGAACAAGGGAGGCAGACAACTTTTCTCAAAATGGACAAGGAGAATCTTCAACTCACGAAAACAAGATAGACCACCTGATAGCGATACAGAGAAAAACCACGGAAGGAATAATTTCTCTAATTGGAACAATCAAAAACCTAATGAAGACAATATGCGAGAATTCAAGGAAATCTACAATCAACATTAACGATCAAGACTTAATACAGGGAAACGTAGAAGCTCCTCTCTGGTTCCAACAACGGGCCAAAGGGGGGGAATAAACACGCGGCGAAATACTTACTTTAGACGGAAAAATTTTAATATTAGAGGTAACAATTTTAGAAATAACTTTTACAATAATCATTATAATAATAGTCACAATAATAACTGTAATAGTAGAAATTGGTTTTATAATAATAATCATAATAATTTTAGTAGAAATAATTTTTACAATAATCATTATAATGATAGTCATAATAGTAACTATAATAATAGAAAATATTATTATTATAATAATAATAATAATCATAATAACGGTAGGAATTATAGCCATGATTACAGACATTTTGCTGGTATTCGTTATAGGAATTTTGGGGGGTTTACTTATGGGGGTTATCCGAAATATCCGGGGGGAGAGCAGAATGTTTTCCGTCGAAGAAGAAATTATTACTCTAATGATTTTAAAAATGCATGTTACAGAAGAGGTACTTTTGATAATTATAATTATAGGCAATATAGAAATATTGATCATAATGTTTATAAATGGAATAGGGTACCAAACTATAATGATGATTATAATAATAGAAATGCGAATCATGATCGAACTTATAATGATTATAATTATAATAGAAGCACAATTTATAATAATAAATATAAATATGTCAGGAATACCAACTATGATAATAGAAATATCTGTCAAAATAATAATTATAATGTTACTGATCCGACTATAGCCACTATTACAGAAAATGTCTCTGATGGGGAATTATTTGCCCCTCCCGTTGAAACACTTCATTCCACGGGTGAAACGGGGGAAAGCTCGGAGGCTGAGTCTAATTTTGATTTAGTACGTAGCTCGACGCATGCGGGGCAAGAGGGTAGTTTAAGTAAAGATATAGAAAACGGGATGTTTAAAAATACTGAAATAACTGAACTGCGGGAGAGGGAAGAATACCGTAGCGCTCATGATTTAATTGCCGAGGCGCGAGTTGAGGAAGAACGAAGGACCCTGAATTATTATTCTACCAATAATAATAATAATAATAATAATAATAATAATAATAATAATAATAATAATAATAATAATAATAATAATAATAATAATAATAATAATAATAATAATAATAATAATAATAATAATAATAATAATAATAATAATAATAATAATAATAATGAAAAAAATAATAAAAATAATAATAATAATAATAATAATAATAATAATAATGAAAAAAATAATAAAAATAATAATAATAATAATAATGATGATGCTAGCGACGATTTTGATGATGTTTCCTATATAAATTTCGGAAGCGAAAGGGATGTAACTTTTTTAAAGAAAAATTATGTTAATATTGGAACGGCGATGATGGCTAAGAGGGCAAATTTTATGAGATTTTATTCCGTCACTGATAGAAGAAGTATGAATAATTATTTAATAGATTGGGGAAGTTCTTTAAATTTAATACGACCTTCAAAGGCAGATAGGAGTGGGGGTATAATAGGATCTGTGACTGCGGCTAACGGGACATTGATATCTATTTATAATAAGAAATTGATTAAGGTCGATATTGGGCTTGGAAGGCCATTCGAATTGTATGCATTCGCGGCCGAAATTAATTTCAATATTTTGGGTATGGATTTTTTAGAGAAATATGGGTTCATTATTGACTTTAATTATAATTACATGATTGATCCTGAAACACTTCGCAACATTTCAATAGATGATGAAGTTTCTAGCTCCTCGCGCCAAATACGAAATTCACTCTTACCCTTATCTTGTCTCACTTTAATGGAATAATTTTATCTTCTTAAATTAAAGGCGGTCTTACATTCTGTAATAGAGGTTATTGAAACGAAATCATTATTGTATTGGATATTGTAAAATTAATAAGGTCTGGTTATATATGTTTTGTTTTAATAGTATTGTAGAAATAAAAATAAAAAGTTATTACTCAAAAAAAAAAAAAAAAAAAAAAACCTTGTGAAGGCAGGATTTCTCCTCGCCTCACAATAATTATGTACACCTCTCATAGTAGCTCTGTAGATCAAATTTTGCTATTAATTTTATTATATATGAAAAATATTTAACGATTCTACCGAATGACTCTATTGTTGTAAAAATGAGTCACTGCAATGCTGCCCGCGAAATGCCTGGCATTTCGAGGGAAGGAAGGCAGTTAGATCTCATGTCATAAGAAAAGAGGTCGCATTTTAAGCTTCGGCTCATTGAAAAGAACCGGAAAATTGTGTTTGATTGTAGGGACTTGTTATATTAACTTTCACCCATTTTATTAATGACTGTGAATTAGCCTATTGTGTTGAACAACAAATTGATTGCATTTTAAATTGTTCTTACATTGATATCATTACCTACTATGTGATTTAATTAGTCTTAGGAATAAAAGAATAAAAAGTAATTACTCTTTTTCATTATCACTATATTAACTCGTCAAAGGGTTATTACATATATATATATATATATATATATATATATATATATATATATATATATATATATATATATATATATATATATATATATATATATATATATATTTTTATTTACTCTTCATATATCTATATATATATATATATATATATATATATATATATATGGACGTCTGCTCCGAACCCATTTATTGGACTATGAATTTTTTTTTCTCGGTTCTGGATTCGGCTCCGATTTCGACTCCCCCAAAAAAAATTTTCCCCAGCTAAGACATGGGCTCTACTGAGTCTGCAGTCCACGGTAAAATAATGAATCACTCCCACCATATTTATTATCATTCTCTTTCATCGTGTTTCAAATTTATTCTTAATTAATCGGAAGATTTTGAAACTCATAATTATTCTAATTATCTCAGATATTTGTAATCAGTTTAGTCAGCATAATATATTTTGTGAATATAAAGCAAGTTAGATCTTTCTCTTTGATTCTTCGTCCTCTGATATGTTGGTGAAATTTTTTTGTTGCGTCTCGTGTCATATCAGAAACCTTCGAAAGATCTGGAACAAAGGTTTGATTCTAAGCTTTCTCCTTGTTATATTATAATTCTCCAGGTAGCCTTACCTCTGGTTTTCCTCTCTGATCGTTCTACAGAGGCTATTTTAAAATGGAACAGTTTACCCTTTATATCTATAAATTCAATCATTTACCTCCTTTCTGTTCATTAGCAGCCTTCTGTGTATCTTTTAATCACTTATATGAGACTAAACAAACATTTGTTTCAAAGCAACATTGACCTTGCCCAAAAACCGATCGACCTTGTCCAACGTTTTTAAGCTCAAAAACCGAGTTCTTCGTCTACACGACTAAAACATTTTCTACAAAAATAAAAATAAAACTTTCATGTGTCTTTAAACAATTTCTACAAAAACAAAATTTAAACTTTCATGTGTTTTTATTTAATTTGGAATTTCCCTTTCATGTGATATTTTTGGAAGGATAACATTGCTTTTCTTTTACTATATAGTAGGGTTTTAAGAGTTTGGGGGGAGGATAATTTATGTTCACACGATCACAGTTACATGCTCAGTACATCCGCTCCCACACTTCTTAAAGTAAATTTTTGGTTTGGTTCTTGTCTCATAAACTCTCACCACTTTTTCTGACTTTCGCTCTACCCCCTTTTAGTCTTCCTACCCTCCAAACTGGTCAATCACTCTATGTTCTAACAAAAACAGTTTAAGCGATGGTGATTCACTCATTGGAAGCGGGTTTTCTTTATTTTTTACTACGATGCCACTCTCACGGAAGAGTTTGAATCTTCTTTCCACATAATTGCATATTTTCTCTGATCAACTCTCCTACCACAGACATACCCTCTATGCTCATTCTTTTTCAATGCCTGTAAGGTCTAGAAAATATTTCTTCTTCAATGTTCCCTTGTTTCATTGACTGATAACTATTTAAAAATAGTATTTTATTCATTTCTACGCTTAATTTTGCATAGATTGCTAATTATTATAGAATGATTTTCCTACCTTTATGAATGTCCTTGAATTCTTTGATTTCTTTCCAATAGGGATGTATTCGGATACGAAGAACATATCAATATTTTAACATTTATGAGTATTAATTTCTAACTGATATAAGATGCGTGTGTGATTTCATATGAGACCGATATTATAAAACTATTATAAATTTATAAAACACTATTCTATTGAATTCTATTGATAAAATATACTCTCTATCATAGAGTTAAAACTGTCTGATAAGTGTTATCAAAACCTAAGCTTATATAATAACATACATGAATGTATCTATATTTGGAAAGACTAGAAGTTTCTACGTGCGTTTGAAGAGTCAAAAAGGCTTTTTAACTCACGTTAAAAATAATCCGATAATGGCAATGATTTCCCATGTTTGCTGTTGCGTTTCGTCTCTTCCTTCTGAATTTATGGCCAAAAACGCGTGACACTGATAAATGAATTGATAAAAATATGACTTTTTAATTTATTAATAATCCCAAAATGATTTATTATGCAAATTACCTCCAAAATCGGTCATTAATCCTTTAAAATTAGATAGCTATAAAGATTATACGCAAACACACACACACACCTACACACGCACCTACACACACACACACGCAAACACACGCGCACACATACACACATACCCTCATATGGCAGCTTCCCTGTGAGCTGTGGTGTGTCCTGTACGCGAACTAATATGTAATATATAATATATAATATATAATATGTAATATGTAATATGTAATATGTAATATGTAATATGTAATATGTAATATGTAATATGTAATATAAATAATAATAATAATAATATATATATATATATATATATATATATATATATATATATATAAATAAATATATATATATATATAATATATATATATATATATATATATATATATATATATATATATATATATATATATATATAATATATATATATATATATATATAATAATATATATATGTATATATAAATAAATAAATAAAAATGATAATAAAAAAAAATAGTATATATATATATATATAATAATAATATATATATATAATATATATATATATATATATATAATAATAATAACTCTTCTAATAATATATAATAATAACAATAATATGTATATATATATATATATATGTGTGTATGTGGGTATGTGTACGTATATATATATATATATATATATATATATATATATATATATGAGACTCTTAAATGTTGTAATGGATAAATGTAAGTAGAGCTTACTTCCTACAGTATATTGGACGGAATAGTCATTACAAGCTATTAGACTCCCTGTCACGCAGAAGGAGGTCGTGCCCCTCTCTCTTAAAAGTCTTCTTAGTGAACTACTCGGGACGCCGTCCGTGCCTCTGCTTCTCAGACGTCGCGTTCCACACTCTCTCTTTAATTGATTCTGTGAATTTTCTCAAGATATATTCCATGGCGAGGAGCGTATTTCTTTTGCGTTGTTTCATATTGTTCCTTTTATTACTCCATTACTAGTCGGAGAATAAAATATTTAGGAAAAGCATATTTTAATAGCGTTATGTATTTTTACCAGGGAAAAAAAAATTATCATTATTATATTACATTTATTATTATTATTATTATTATTATTATTATTATTATTATTATTATTATTATTATTATTATTATTATTATTATTATTATTATTATTATTATTATTATTATTATTATTATTATTATTATTATTATTATTATTATTATTATTATTATTATTATTATTGTTATTATTATTATTATTATTGTTATTATTATTATTATTATTATTATTATTATTATTATTATTATTATTATTATTATTATTATTATAATTATTAATATTATTATATATTATTATAATATTAATATTATTGTTATCATTATGTGTGTGTGTTGTGTGTATTATTATAATTATCATTAATTATTATTATTGTGTGTGTGTGTGTGTGTGTGTTATTATTATTATTATTATTATTATTATTATTATTTATTGTTAGTATTATTAATTATTATAATAATTATTATTATTCTTATTATGGAAACTCTTGTATTATTATTATTATTATTATTATTATTATTATTATTATTATTATTATTATTATTATTATTATTATTATTATTATTATTATTATTATTATTATTATTTTATAATTATTAATATATATATATCTATTTATATAAAACTTATAAATAAATATATATATATATATATATATATATATATATATATATATATATATATATATATATATATATATATATATATATATATATATATATATATATATATATATATATCTTTTGCGTTCATATTCTTTACACACTCATCCTCCTCCAGGCAACATATTACTAACCACCATTTATCCACATATCATATACACATGATTAAAGTACACACTCCTCTTCTAGATAACACCTTACAGACATCCCTACTACTCATATCCCTGTGTGCGGGGAGAAAGAATTTCCCACATCGTATGTCCTGCGTGTCGTAGAAGTCGACTAAGGGGCGTTGTGGTAGTTGGGTTGGCTGCCCACTACCACCTATCTCTTGTTAGGAATGCTGATGCATGCCTCGGAGATGGTCATGATCGCCGTAAACGACCTTCTAATTTTCGGCGAAATTGTATGAATCGTATGGGTACATGGAATGTCAGAGGAATAAATGTTGAGGAGAAGAGGAGAGAGGTGATGGATGTATTTAGAAAGGGCAAATTTGATTTGCTCGCTGTGACTGAAACAAAGATGAAAGGAAAAGGTGAAATTGAGTGGTGTGGTGTGAAATGTGTGCGTGCTGGTGTGGAAGAGAATGAGAGGGAGAGAAGGAGTTGCAATTTTGATGAGTGACCTGTGGTACAAAGCTATGGTAGACTTTGTGTGTGTGAGTCCTAAATTCTAATGGTTAAATTTAAGTTTGAAAAGGTCAAGGTATGTGTGGTTGTGACGTATGGTCCATCTGAGGGAAACGTTGAAGAGAGTACGATTTTTTGGGATAATCTGAATGATGTTCTGGATAGGGTGAGTAGGAGCTTCAGATTGATAGTGTTGGGGGACCTGAATGGTTGGATAGGTGATCAAAAAAGGGATGGTATAACAGGTGGTTTTGGGGTGGCGGGAGAAAATGAGAATGGTAGGAAGGTGATTGATTTCTGTGAAGAGAGAGTTATGTGTGTAAGTAATACTTTCTTTAAACACAAGAGTATCCATAAGTATACTAGAGTTGGTGTAGGTAGAGATGGTATCGAAGTGAAAAGTATGATTGATTTTGTGTTGGTGAAGAAGGAGATGTTGAAGTATGTGTTGGATGTTAAATCAGTGAGGGGTTTAGGAATGGGATTATCGGATCATTATGTTGTTCTATGTAAAATTAAGTTAGTGGGGGCTTGGATGGAGAGGAAGGTGATACGAAAGGAAGTAGGTAAAATTAAGAGTGAGAAGTTAAGTGAGCAAGACAATAAGGATAAGTATGTAGGCGCTCGCAAGTAAATCGGTTGAATGTGAACAAGTTGATACTGAACAAATCTGGGGGCAAATGAAGGAAGCAATTGTTAGTAGTGCAAAGGAAGTGTGTGTGGATGTGCTAAAGTAGGAAGTAAGAATGTTAACAGCGAATGGTGGAATGAAGAGGTGATGAAAGCGGTTAAAGGTAAAAAAGAAGCGTGGTTGAATGTACTAAAAGCCAATGATGAAGTTTCAAAAAGAAAGATGCTTGGAATTATATAAGGAGGAAAAAAGAAATACTAAAAGATGCATACGTAGGAGAAAACAAGAGGTAAATGAACAGTTTGGAAGAGGATGAATGGGGACTTAAAAGGGAATAAGAAGCTCTTCTGGAAAGAAACGCAAAGGTTAAGAATGAGAATAAGGGGAATCTGCTTAGAATAATGAATAGGGATGGTGCTTTTGTAACTGATGAAATGGATGTGAGGGGAGTGTGGAAAGAACACTTCGAAAATCTGCACAATATTAACAGTAATGATGAGGTGTTAGTGAATGTATGTGGTTTTGATGGTGCAAGAAGGAATAGGTATTTTGGGGATGAGGTTATTAGTAAGGAGGAGGTAATGGGTAGGGTGAGAAAGTTGAAGAATGGTAAATCTGCAGGTATAGATGAAATTACTAGTGAAATGATCAAGAGCGGAGGCGAGATGGTGATTGATTGGATTTGGAAGTTGTGTAATAAAGCGTTTATGGAGGGTATAGTTCCAAGGGATTGGAGGAGAGCGGTAATAGTACCCTTATATAAGGGTAAGGGAGAAAAGGGGAACTGTAGAAATTATAGGGGAATAAGTTTATTGAGTGTTGTAGGGAAGGTATATGCTGGTATTTTGGTCGAAAGAGTGCGTAGAGTGACTGAGGGACTGATTGGTGAAGAACAAGGTGCGTTTAGGAGTGGTAGAGGATGTGTGGATCAAGTCTTTACATTGAAACAAATGATTGAGAAAATGAGGGAGAAGAAGAATAAATTATATTTAGGTTTTATGGATTTACAACAGGCGTATGATAGAGTTAATAGGGAAGCTTTATGGCAGGTATTAGTGATATATGGTGTTAGTGGTAGGCTTCTGAATGGAATCAAAAGTATGTATGACGATAGTGAAGCGTGTGTAAGAATAAATGGTGTCAATGGTGATTGGTTTAGGATTAATAGCTGAGTGAGACAGGGTTGTGTTATGTCTCCTTGGTTATTCAATTTGTATATGGATGGGGTTATGAAAGAATTTCGAGGTGGGGATGGCAGGAAATGGTGTTAGAATGATGGAGAATGGAGATGAGTGGAGGGTGCCTACCTATTATATGCGGATGATTTGGTTCTGTGTGGCGAATCTGAAGAGTTTGAGAGGATTGGTAGAGAGATTTGGCAGGGTATGTAAAAGGAGGGGTTTGAAAGTAAACGTAGAAAAGAGTAAGGTTATGGTTGTGAGTGAGGACAGTCCTCAGTGTGAAGTTATGTTAGATGGTGAGCAGCTGGAACAAGTGTCTGAGTTTAAATATTTAGGATATATGTTGGATGAAAGGGGAACGGATGATGCAGAGTGTAGTAGGAAAGTTGTGAATGGCAGGAAGGTGGCTGGTGCAATTAAATCGTTGGTGAATGTAAAGGGACTAAGTCTTGAGTGCGCTAGAGTCTTACATGAGGGTATGTTGTTACCTGTGTTATTGTATGGTAGTGAGACTATGGTCTGGAATAAGAAATATAGATCTAAAGTTCAATGTGTTCAGATGGACAATCTTAGGGGCATGCTAGGTGTGAGAAAAATTAATAAAATGAGGAATGAACGTATTAGAGAGTTGTGTGGTGTGAAGAAAGGGGTAAATGAGAGAATAAATGAAAGTATGTTGAAATGGTTTGGTCACGTGGAAAGGATGAATGATAGTCGGTTGGTTAAGCGGATGTATAGTGGAGAGTGTGTTGGGAACCGACCGGCTGGGAGACCGAAGAAAAAAGTGGATTGAGTCGGTGAACGAATGTCTGAAGGAGAGAAATGTGAGTTTGGCAGAGGCGAGAAAAAAGGTGCATGATAGGAGAGAATGGCGGGGTTTTGTATGGGGGCATGGTTGTGGCCCACCTGGACCAAGGGATGAACCCTTACATTGACGATTTACCATAGTGAGGGTCCGTCGCGGTCCCATGAAGCTTTAGGGTGGATTTTCTGTCTGTGACGAGCTTTCACTAATTAATGGTACAGAGAGGGCGGTAAGGCTGGGCTTTCTTTTCGACATTTGTCATACTCTCCTACTGCTTTTCTTTTCCGATACTTGTAGCGCTCCTTACTCCCAATCTTGGGAAAATAAGATAAGGATGAAGAAAGATATATATATATATATATATATATATATATATATATATATATATATATATATAAATATATTATATATATATATATATATATATATATATATATATATATATATATATATATATATATATATATATATATATATATATATATATATATATATATATGAAATAATTTTAAATTAATCTAAATGATGGAATATTAAAATCAGTCTCTTTTTTTCCATTTAAACAGCAATGAAAATTAATATTTAAATAAAAATCACAAATTAATATTATAGTAAATGGAATATCTCTACCCAATCAGGTTCATTGTGGTCGTTAACTCAATATAAATGATTAATGAGTATATCCTGACTAAATATTATCTATGCAACACTATTTAATTAGGAAGCAATCTGACTACACATGTAATTACTGTTACATTTTTAACACGCGCTATGGAAATGAATTCAACCTTATTTGACCCTCACCTTGGTTAATTAATTTCTTTTGAAAATGCTTTGCTCTTATTAGCTTTTTTTTTTTTTTTTTTTTTTTTTTGTTGAGCATTTAATAACCTTTAAAGTTGACCCGCCCTATAGCGGTTTTCTACATTTCTTACAAGTGAGTTCATAAGAACATTATGATTTTAAATGAAACATTAGTTTTGAAATTTACATATTGAGTTTGATTCTATTTCATATATATATATATATATATATATATATATATAGATATATATATATATATATATATATATATATATATATATATATATATATATATATATATATATATATATATATATATATATATATATATATATATATATATATATATATATATATATATATATATATTATATATAAATGTTATATATATATATATATATATATATATATATATATATATATATATATATATATATATATATATATATATATATATATATATATATATATATATATATATATACAAGCAATTATAATACCAAAGTTAAAACTCGGAAAAGACCACTCAAACCCCTCCTCATACCGTTTTATATCACTGCTATCTATCTACATTATAAACCTTCTGGAAAACTTATTCTGATCAAAATTACCTGACAACCCCAAACAAAATTTCAACACAGATTTCAACCACATCACTCAACCACAACAGCACTAATAAACATCATTCAACCCATAATAAAAGGCATAAATTCCACACATACACACAAACAATACTCATCGCATCAACAAAGCCTTCGAAACAGTCCGAAAACACTACCTAATCCACAAAATATTAAACTCCACTATATATATATATATATATATATATATATATATATGTATAGAGTTATACTTATGTTTTTTTTTATGTATATATATATATATATATATATATATATATATATATATATATATATATATGTATATATATATATATATATATATATATATATATATATATATATATATATATATATATATATATATATATATATATATATATATATATATATATATATATATATATATATATATATATATATATATATATATATATATATATATATATATTTATATATACATATATATATATATATATATATATATATATATATATATATATATATATATATATTATATATATATATATATATATATATATATATATATATATATATATATATATATATATATATATATATATATATAAATATATATATTATATACCGTATATATATATATATATATATATATATATATTATATTATTATATTATATATATATATATATATATATATATATATATATTTATATATATATATATATATATATATTTATTATTATTTATATATATATATATATATATATATATATATATATATATATATATATATATATATATATATATATATATTATATATATATATATATATATATATATATATAATAAACAGAGGTGGGCATCTCCGTCTCTTTAACTACTAGTCTCGCCTAGTACCAGAATAGGTGCGGACTAGCGGATGTGCGGAGTCGTCAGGAAATTAGCGGACTTGCACGTGCGGATCAAAAAAAGTTTCCGCTCTTTTGTTCCGCACCTTTTTAAAAAATGAAAATATAGTTTACTTATTAAGAATTCTTATTGGTTATAATAAAGAAATATAATTTTTATTTTAAGTTTATAACTAATTATACTTTTAGTCTAAGACTTATTGTTTTTTAATAATTAAACTTCCAAAAATAATCTCAACCTCCTTAAAGGTACCATATATAATAAATAACATTTAAATTGATTTTATAGACTGAATGGCTATTACCCTCATCTATAACTTTAATTAATTATATTATTACTATAATAACTAGGCAATATCTAAATCAATTCTGTGTAAAACCCAATTATATATATATATATATATATATATATATATATATATATATATATATATATATATATATATATATATATATATATATATATATATATATATATATATATATATATATATATATACATTTGTGTTACTAGACCGATTAACATATATATATATATATATATATATATATATATATATATATATATATATATATATATATATATATATATATATATATATATATATATATATATATATATATATATATATATATAGCTACCGAGCTGATACGTAGCATTAGCATCGACTCTGCAGGAGTCGAGGCTTTCATGGATTCTACTAAAGTCTTGGACGAAATAGACCTTCTTATGGGTGGACAGGGTGGTCAAAATATTTCAGAAGGGAGGCAGAATGATTTAGGTGAGGACCTTAAATTAGCAATGGACTGCTGGAAGTGAACTAACACCAGCACTCCTCTCACCAAGGACATCTTTCCCTTTCAGCATAGGCAGAATTTGTTGAACTTGTTCATAAAATATAATACACCTCTCCCTAGTTCTGCGGCTGTAGAGCGAATATTTAGTATTGGTGGGGATATTTTGAGGGCAAAGAGGTCAGCCTTAACTGCTTTTAATTTTGAGCACCTAATCTTTTTGAAAGGTAATATGGATCTCTTGTCCTTTGAAGACGACATTGAGGAGGAAGTGGAAAATCTTGAGATTTTGTAAATATTCATTCAATTTTTCATATAATATTATAAATAAATTTTTTGTAAGGATATATACTATTTAGTATTTAATATTAAAATCTTTTGTGAAGTCGCATATTATTAGCGGGAGACGTGCGGACGTGCGGACGTGCGGACTTGAGAGAGCGGAAGTTTGATGGTCTGAATAAGTGCGGAGGAGCGCTAGCGGACTACGTTTTCTCGAGGTGCGGAGGTGCGCTAGCGGACTACCCCTAAATGAGCGGGGTGCCCACTTGGTATATATATTACAGATAAACTATATATATATATCTATCTATATACACATATGTATATATCTATATATATATATATATATATATATATATATATATATATATATATATATATATATATATATATATATATATATATATATATATATATATATATATATATATGAAAAGATATCTAACTTCCTATCAGGAAGAACAGCACAAACTCAAATCAACAGCATCAAATCTACGCAACTGTAAACATCAATGGAGTAAATCAAGGAGCAACCCGTCCCCCACACTTTTCAACCTATTCACTGCCGATCTCCCACAGCCACAAATAGACCATACACACATTACAACCTACGCAGACATCACCATCACTACTACACACCAGAACCTAAACACGGCCACAAACCTGACACAACAATACATCAACCAACTTCAAACATGGCTAACAGAAAACAGAATGTCCGCCTCACCAAAAATCATCAATCACTTGACCACCACAGACAGACAACTGAAACTCATCCCAAAATCCACCTAAATAACATGGTAATCCCACTAAACAAAAACTCCAAAATCTTAGGCATAACACTTGACACTCATCTAAACTTCACAAAACACACATACAACATTACTTCATCAGCAGACAAAAGACTAAATATATTAAGGATCATAGCCAATATGAAATCACAAACAACAAACAAATATCCACCACAGTCTATAAGCAATGATCCGTCCGATCCCCTAAAAATTACGCCGCCTTCTCCAACATGGCACCCACCCTAACCAAAAATTAAAAAATTACAAATTACAGGAAAAATTACAAATATTTAATACAAAACAAGGCACTCAGAATAATAAATATATTCTCTACAAATTTCCACAACATCTACTGAAGAAACTAAAATCCCACCTATAGACAAACACTTGGAAACTATAGGCACTCAATTTCTGCCAAACACTAACTCCTAACACCCATGTCAGGCAAGCACCTCTAATCCTACCTACCAGACCAACAACCCCTCTCCAGAGTACCAATCTATAA
>JABUQX010136073.1:0-12500 GCA_015478945.1 Trachelipus rathkii | reverse complement strand
AGGATTGGTATGTTTTTGTTTCTAGGGGTATAACCGTGTGTAGTTTAGTTTCTTTGTTCATTTCTAGAATGAAAGGTAAGAGGAATATAGGAGAGTAAAGTTGGGAGTTAGTAATTTTACTTTTAGCGAGTTGAAGAGAGGTTATCACCAATTGGTGAATATTGTGTATACTGGTTATAGCTTGCTCGATTAAATTTACTAATGCTCGGATACTTCCCAATTGATTTATAATGTTATGCGTAGCACTTAGACTTGTTTGGAATTCAATTAACTTTCGTAGGCTATCCCTAAAGTTGATTAATGTGCGAGTATTTGCCTTTAATTGCTCTTTTAGTTCGGTAATGAGTAGGTTTGATGTAGAAGCGTAGTTTCCTAAGATGTTGATTTTTTTCCTAAGGAGCTTTACTTGCTTATCTGTAGCCGTACCAAAAAGAATGTTGAGGACGTCTCCTCCGAACTCAAAAGCAGCTCGTTTCTTTCTTGATCGTGCTGAGATCCAAGGTAACTCACTTACTTCATTTAACTTCTGGGCTAGAACTTTTACTCGAATGGTCATAAGTTTAAATTCCCATTGGTGAGCCCTTTGTGTGATCGAAACATTCAGAAATGTGGCTTCGAACGTTGGTAAGAATGAATCTTTGATGTTGTTCACTAGCTTGGTTGTTTTGAGGACAGTTTCTTTTACGTCTGAGGGACATTCTAATGAAACGATTAGATCTAAATATCCTTCTATAAAACTTACTTCACCGGTGCGATATAAAACCAAACCAGGCAGAATCTTTGTTTCTTCATTTTCTTGTACTATAATACTTTGACATGTCGTTATGATGGTGAGTAGAAACAAGATCATTTTCCCGAATTCCATTTCTGAAATATTTAATCATATTGAAGTATTTGTTTTCAGAATAATTTCAAGGTCGCCTAAATAATGTAATTAAATTTTTAAATTGGAACTTAGTAATTAATTAAGCAAATTGTTTGCATTTTAAACTTAAATGATTTCCTAATTATAAAGTTGTTAGTAAGATTCTTACATTTACTACTTAAGTGCTTAACTATTCTAAGTTTTCTTTAACTCATACTTAATTATTTTAGTTTACTTAACTTACTTAAGATTCTTAACTTTATTTTTAGTTGCTTAACTTACTTACTTAAGGTTCTTAACTTTATTTTTAGTTACTTAACTTACTTAAGATTCTTAACTTTTATTTTTAGTTACTTAACTTACTTACTTAAGGTTCTTAACTTTATTTTTAGTTTCTTTTTTATTTTTTATTTTTCATTAAAGAAAAGTTTTTTCATTTTTCTTTTTTCTAGTATTTTTTATTTAAAAAATTGCGTTGTCCCCTCTCTGGAGCTAAAACGTATCCTTTAAAATTTTTGTAGTAAAAAAAAATAAACAGAAATATAAATGATAAACAACTGTATAAGTCGAGATAAAACTAACATAATTCTAACGTTTCTAATCCAGGCTAAGGAACTTAAGCTAAAACGATCGTTGATTCTTAATCCATCTAATAAAAAAAAAATTTTTTTTCTTAATCCAGATTATGTTTTAAATACTAATTGACAAAAGGTATACGAGTGTATGTCCAACATTGTCCTAAAATTAAAGTCCATCTTCAATATTTGAAGTTCTAATCCAGACTAATGTACTTAAAATTAAGATCGATATTTGAAGTTCTAATCCAAACTAATACATGAACAGATGCGAGTGCATATGTGTGTTCAATTTTCTTAAAATTAAAGTATCTTCTTAAAATTAAAGTGTATTCCTCGGAATTCGAAGAATATCTCCTTAAATCTATAAAATCTATTCGAAACAAAAGGATTTCTCCTTAAATTTACAAGAATATACAGAAATTGAGATGAATTTAATAGCCGGGAGGCAGATAGTAAGTCTGACCACCTCTAACTGTTGTATTCAAATTCAATTTAACAGGCGGAGGTTTGACAGAAGTCTTCGCTATAGTCTCCGTATTGTCACTTGCCTCTGCTTGTTGTACAGCCTGCTCTCTTATCCTTGTTTGACTTCTTGTAATTCTTGGAGTAGAATCTCTGGGACCAGAAAACAAATTGTGTGGTCTGTAAGACGGGTCCTGTTTTCTGTCATCTCTGATGATTTCCTTGGGTGGTGATTCTACAACAGTGGGAATTTGATAGTGGCCGGCCATCTCTTTCAGGGACTTCGGGAGATTTCTCTGGGGAAGGAATTCTTGGAGGGGATCCGCCGTAGGCTCCGTATGTTTCACCTTCGTTTGCGGGTGGCTCCTGTGAAATTTCTCTAACCGTGGTATCTACTGAAATCTCTTGCTGTATGGGGGATAAGGATGGTCTGAACTCTCTTCTTTGACCTGAGGGGTGAGAGGGTGTTCTTTGGAAGTCATTTCTAGGAGTGGAACAGATGAATTCTTTGTCAACACGTGTTCTTCCTGCGACTACATCGCTATATCTTCTTTCTACAACTTCGTCGTTCTGTCTCTTTTGTTCTACTACTTCATCGCTTCGTCTTCTGGTTTCCACCGGAATAGGTTCTTTGATGGGGGCTTGATAGCTTTCCCAATAGTTTCTAGTCTGTGTTGACTGTGGTGGAGGAGCTGTCGGCGAAATGTATTCGAACTGAGTTGACGGCTGTGGGGGATCTGGAAGAGGGTTGTGTTCATACTGGGTCGGATGTGGTGGAGAAGTTGGGAAATAATAACGGGAAGACGATGGTTCGGGTGGAGGAGAATAATCTTCCACCTCATCCTCTGATTCGGAACCGATTCCTGATTCGCTTTTGGGCGCATCTTCATCTTTCTTCTCTTCGTCATCTTCCTTGGAGTTTAACATCCTTTTAACTTCGTGAGGATTCCAAACTTCATCGTTCGTAAAGTCGAACCGTGTATCTGCAAACTTCTCAGCGGCAACTACCTTAGCATTGTCCACATGGACCGGAAAAGTCTTACCTGAACTTCTGCAAATTACCATCAATTTGTTTGGTCCTCTCAAACATCGGACAATATATGGCCCTTCAAACTTGGCACATAGTTTTGAACTATGATAAGGCTTCTTGATTGCTCGGATGAAAACGTAGTCTCCGACTTTGAATTCTCTCTGCTTTGCCTTCTTATGTTGTTGCTCCAATGTTTTAGTTGTTTCTTTCTCCAACCTTTCTCTCGCCAAATCTCTTATATTATCGATCCTTTCCGTCAGCACATCCACCTCATCTGAAATGAACCTCATTTTCTCTGGTTTATTTACAAAAGGAGAAACATAATCTTCCATTTCGTAAGGGACCCTTTTTACGTAACCGTGCAAAAGGAAGTGGGGGGATGAACCGATAGATCGATTGTAAGCGGAGTTTATCGCGATTTGGGCGAAACTCAGATATTTATCCCAATCTTTGTGGTTGTCATTGACATAGTGTCGTAGGAAAGACTCGATATCAGCATTTATTCTTTCCACAACTCCGTTTTGGGATGCTTTGTAAGGCATGATTTCTACCTTTTTTATCCTCCAGGCCTTGCACAAGTCCTTAAACACCTGGCTTGTGAACTCCTGGGCATTGTCGGACACAAGAAGTTGGGGAGCACTGTGCCTACATATGACTCTCTCTTGCAGTGCTCGGGCAAATTCTTTACTTGTCCTAGTTTTACAAGGCACTAGCTCGACGTAACGCGTCAAAACATCACGGAAAACTAGTATATATTATTTGGCTCCAGACTCGGTACAAGTGGGGAGTTTTCCAATACTATCAACATGGACGCGTGAAAAAGGTGTGTAGGGCAAAGGCCATCTGTTTATCTCTGCTACTGGAGGTTTGTGACCTTTTACTCTAGCACATGACACACAATGGCTGCAATATTCTTTCACCAATTTTGCTAAGTGGGGAAAAGCGTATTTTTCCTTCACTCTCTTTTCTGTCCTTATAGGCCCTCCATGTCCGCTGCCCAGCGAGGCATGGCATTGGTCTATCACCGTGTAGATCATACTGTCGGGGACCTGGATGACATAAGGATCGCTTTGTGTGGCGTAGTATAAAACACCTCTAATAAGAATGTGTGGATAGGTCTTTGGGTTTTCCTTAACCCATTTCACCAATTTTCCTATTCTTGGACATTTTTCTTGTTCTTTTATGAAGGTTTCCCTATTCAGTGGAAAGTCTGTTCGAGGTAAATCACCTCTGTTTTCCAACACAGCTTGCATTACAAAAACATTAGGTGCTGGGTGTCTACTCAAATAATCCGGCGGGATATTTGTTTTACCTTTTTTATAAACTATAGTGGGAGAGAAACTGTTTACGAACAGATTCCATCTTGCTAGACGTCCAGTCTGTTGTTTGTTCCTGAAGATGAAACAAAGGGGCTGATTATCAGTGATAATGGTGACCTTATAGCCGAATACCGTGTTTTTGAACTTTTGCAAGCAAAACACTACGGCCAGGCACTCCTTTTCTATCGTATCATAATTCTTCTCACTTGCTCTGAGTACTCGGGAGACGAAGGAAAGGGGTTTCTCTTTCCCTTCGTCGGTAAGCTGGTACAACACTCCCCCAATTCCGTAGTCGCACGCGTCTGTATTTACGAAGAATTCCTTGCTATTAGGGAAAGTTAGCTGCGGCTGCACCACCAACTTATCTTTCAAAGTGTCAAAAGCCTGTTGTTGCTTTTCCGTCCACACAAAAGGGACATTCTTTTTTACTAAATCATACAGTGGTTGTGCAACGACTGCGAAATTGTCTATTAAAAAGCGAAAATAAGAGAAGAAACCAAGAATGGACTGTGTCTCCTTGACATTCGTCGGAGGGATGAAACTTTTCATTGTTTCAACTTTCACAGGGTCAGGGCTAATCCCATCTTTACCTATCTTAAATCCTAGATACAAAACTGAGGACTGTAAGAAGCTGCACTTGGACAGTTTTACTCTCAAGTTGTTTTCTCGGAAAGCAGTTAGAACTTTTCTCAAATTTTCGAAGTGTTCGGCAACGTTCTTTCCTAGCACTAGTACGTCGTCAAGATAGACCTGTGCAACTGGTCCTAAAAGGTGATTTAAGGCCATGGTCATTGCCCTAGCATAGGAAGATGGGGCGTTGCGGTGGCCAAAGGTCAAGCGGGTAGGACAGAATAACCCTTTCCTAGTCCTAAATGCCATTAGCTTTTGGGTTTCTTCCTCTATTTCTAATGCATGGTATGCATCGAGTAAGTCTATCGACGTAAAAATCGTGTTTCCCCCGAGTGACGTAAAGATTTCTTCTATCGATGGGAGAGGGTAGACGTCCTGGACACTGTAGGAGTTGAGGTAGCGATAGTCAAGACACACCCTTGGCCTTGAACTATTCTTTTTTGCCACTACCAGTAATGGAGAAGAATGGGGACTGTAACAGGCCTTGATATATCCCTTCTCCAACGCTGCATCTGTGTAATCATCGATGTCCTGTAAGTACTTATGTGGTAACCGGTACTGTTTACGGAAGATTACTTTAGGAGCGTCAGGGAGTAGTTCAATTTTGAAGCGGGCAGACCGGGACAGCATCATCATCAAGTGCTAGTACATCATGAAACTCCATCAAAAGATTAAGCAAGTCTTCTAAGTACTCTGGCTTTTCAAGGATGCTGTTCTCAGCGTCTTCCTTTGACATCTTTTCTTCGATGATTTCTCTGTACACTTTCCTTAATTCTGTCTTTGATAGACCTTTGGAGCATGTGGCTACATTGGCTGACACTACTCGCTTGTGTCCACTTATGTCTGGGCTTCTATCAGCTGATTGGCTGATTAGTGGGTAACTATTTCCTAGAGTTATCCCTTTTTTCAAATGGAATTGTAGGTCACTCAAATTTATGTAACTGAGCACAATTCGGTTATTCCTTACGGGACTGACTGTGTTAGCTATATACAGTGGTCCTCTGGAAAGAGCTGGGGTCATGATACACTTTCGCTCCAAGTCAAAATCATCTTGAGTCTCAGGTTTATCCTTTATCTCAGGTCTAACCTTTATGTATCCATATGAGTTGCTTGGCAGTATAGTATTTTCAATCACCTTCAAATCGATTACAATATCTTCATCGATCATTAAATGTTCATTTGGGTTAGGGTCAGGGTTCGTTGAAGCCTGTAAATTCTCCGATTGAGTCGAACTTTCTTTTTGAGTAGAAGTGTGCTTGTGTTTTGGCTTGGCTCCTCTATGCGCAGAACTGTGAGGTGGAGGGGAGGCTAGGATTTCTTCCTTTTCTGGCTCCGTTCTCCTTGTTTCTCGATTCAGTTGGGCTTGAGCGGTACCGTACGATGCAGAACTTCTTTTATTTCCCTGAGGCGCGGAGGGCCTGCTTGGGGGTATTACTGACAAAGTTGCTTCTTCTTCCTGTGGGAAATAACCGTTCGCGGCGCGGTGGGGATTGACTGACAGGTTTGTCTTCCTTTGCAATGGAAGGGGACCGTGCGCAACATGTGCTGGGTCGACTGACAGGGTTGTCCGCCTTTCCTGTGGAAAAGATTGGTTCGCAACTGATTGTTCAGTTTGGTTTAAATGTTTTAAGTTCGATCGCGAATCCCTAAAATATTAGAATACCTACTATTATTTTTCTCCCCTTGGCACACGATGGCTTGGGTGGATTTTTTCTGGACAGAGGGAGTCCTTTATTCTCTAGAGCTCTCATCTGCCCTGTGTTTCTCGACTAAATAGATACCAATATATGGCGAAGATGGTATGTCTATCTCTCTTCCTTCGTGGATTAGACATCTTTGAAGAAAACATATTCAAAGTGATGGGTAAATTAGATAAAATGTTGTTTCCCAACAGCATGGACCAACTGGGTTCTCCCTTCACCTCGCTTACTTGGAAGGTGGTGAGGTAATATTCTTTGTGCATTCGGAGGTACAGCTGCACCTCTCCTCTTAATTTAGTTGGGTTGTTATCGACCCCTTGTACCACCAGGTCTGTTTTTCGGAGCGGTACTTTGAAGTTACCTTCTTTCTCTAACTCTTTTAAACGCCTGGGTGTTATGAGGGATATACTGCTCCCACAATCTAATAAAACACATGCTTTAGCCTCTTTACTGCCTATTGAGGGAGTAAGATGGACATTCGTATAGAAATGGTGTCCCAGTTTGTATGGTTTTTTAACACTTTCTTGAAAAAATGTTTGGGCAACTTTTTTATCTTTTTCTTTATTTAATCCCCACTTATCATATCCTTTCTTATTTTTTCTTCTTACTGTTTTCCAGCCTTCGCCCCCATCCGAAAATTTCCTCTGTCTGTACTTTCTTCGGAGAGGGAGAGGAAGGGCTCTCTATCTAAAGGCCTATCTTCCTCTTTCTTCTTCACTTAACTCAGAGTCTCTTCGCTGGCCTTCTGCCAGATAAACTCTGGTGTTCTTTTTCTCACCGGAGGGCTTGTATCCTTCTTTCTTCCTCGTGAAGGTCCTGGGCCCTCGCCTGTCTGTACCAAAACGTTCGGGTTTCAGGGCCTTTCTGCCATTTTCCATATCGACTTTGCTGTTGTATGGAATGAACATTTGGTTTTCTCCGGAAGAGGGTTTCCATGAAGGAGCATCTCTGCACCTGGGTTGCGAGCCCCTTTTAGTGATAACCTTGACATATCCGGCAGTACGGCAATTCCCAGCGACAGAGTCTCGACGAGTGACCGATTCCTTCGCATGAAAAACAAACATGATTTTCTCTCAAATCTTGTTCAGTCACTCCTCTAATTATTCCTCTGTTTTTTCGTGGAGTCTGCTCTGTTCTTGCCTCCTCTGTCTTCCTCCGGAAAACATTAGTTGATCTCATCTCTTCTCTTCTCTTATCCCCATATCTCGGTTTGTGGACAGACTCTTTATTTTTCCTGTAAGAGTTGTTGTACTCTGACTTCTGCCTATCTTCCCGTTCATCTCGGGCCATGAACACTTTTGTGGTGCGGAGTTCCGGTTGTCTCTTGTTATCCATTCTCAATAAAGCACCTTTCGAAATTAGATACAATTTGTCTAACAATTCAGCTAAACTTATTTCCATATCAATGGCTTGCAATATTTTGTCTTTTAATCTTTCACCATCCCTGCGCTCTGAGAGGTTCTGCATGATTTTACCAATGATCATTACCTTTATATGTTTAGAATTAAACATTGCCTCCTTATCGAGGTCATACATCCTACTCTGATACTTTCTAAGCTTACTCTTTAATCCTACTATGAAATCTGTAAAAAGTTGTTCTTTCCCTCTTTTATATTCTACAAAGTCCACCCAGATCTCGAAAACATTTCTTCTATCTTCCGCTGAAGTAGGACTTCAACTGGCCAAAAAAATTCTTCTTAATCTTTTAAACGAGAGAACAACGGGATCATGAGTAAATAATGGTCTAGCTTCCACTACTAAAATTGACTGTAATGGCTATCTGGCAAAAGTAATCTTTGTTCTTCTGTTAGTGCCACCTAAAGCCACTTGAGGCTTTTCATTTAATGAAACCACATAACTCCATCATACTGGATCCGGTCCAGAGTCTGGTCTTAACTCTTTACCATGAAAGCTAGAGCCTTCTGGCACCTCAGTAGAGCAGGTTTCGTAAAAAGGATTTGCTTGGTTAGATGGGACTCCTGGTGTTTGAAGGGCATATAGGATATCATTCCACATCCGGGATAAGCAATACGACTGGTTAGCATAGGGTATACCCTGCGTGGAATACCACTGTTTACTGAAACACCACTATGTCGAAACGAGATGGAGGGGGGGACACCCTCGTGGTGACACCATACATACGTTGTTGTTTCCCTGCGTGTCCCTCCTTGGAGGTTGAGTCTGTGGCTGCAGCGCCCTTGCTGTGCCCTGTTGTCCCTCCCTTGGGGTTGGTGGCGGTGCTGCTGCAGCCGGCTTGTACCCTGGCAGGTGCGGAGAGCTGTCCCCTGACCTGATCGCGGATTTCAATAATGGTCTTCTAAGCCCTTGTTAAGAGCTCACCTACGGTCATTTCTTTACCTTCCATTTACCTGTATTTGGGTTCGGTGTCTGAGGGTCTGTTGCACCCCAGTTTATTCGGCTCTTTTTTCGGTATGGCACCCTGTGCGGTGCTGGGCATCAATTGTGAATCTAGTGTGCTGTCCACTATGGCGGTTTTCAAATAATAGGGGGGATGGTCCTCTCTCCTCGGAGGTTCTCTTTCTCTAATACCGTGGGGGTCTTGCCTCAGAAGAGTGGATCAGGATTTTGGCCAATATTCGGATCTGGAACTAGTGCTGGAGGGGTCCCTTGGGGAGGTGAGCCTCCCTGGGCAACGAGCACATCGCTACCCCCCTCTGGACCTTCATGTCCTTGTCCTTGGGCGTTATCTCCTTCATTCAACTCAAGATTTTCATTATCTCTCTCTAACTCCTCATTTGCATTTCCATTCTCCCTTTGGTCTAGATTGAGTCCATCTGCCATCCTTACTACTTAAAATTAAACACGAAAGTGGAACGAAATATCTTTAACGCGGTCACTTAAAACATGCAACGCGGTCGTAATACGCGATATTAGCACATATTAGGCTTATCACCGGAACACCTTAATACTATTATATATAATATATATTATATATATATATATATATATATATATATATATATATATATATATATATATATATATAATAATATATAATATTATATATATATATATATATAATATATATATATATATATATAATATATTTATACGCAAAACTATCTAAAAGGTAAATCACTCATTAAAAATTTGCATAAAATGTAGGGTTTCTTGCAAGTTTGTGAAAAAATTGCCGAAGTTTTTTCCTTACCGACCGTGGGTTATTTGCTACTACTTTTGACTTCTCCTCGATGAATTTACTCTATATATCATCAGGGATGAATGTTGAATCGAATTCATTCAAAAAAAAAACTATCTGAAAATTCAAGTCGCCTATATATATATATATATCTTCAAAAATGGTCTTGGGGTTCCCAGGACCTTGGAGTGGACCTTCGCCTGGTCCTGCTGATTCTAAAAATATATATATATATATAGGTTGGTGGAGTTTATTTCCGCCGATATATATATATATATATATATATATATATATATATATATATATATATATATATAATAATTATATATATAATATATATATATATTAATATATATATATATTATATATATATTATATATATATAAAATTTTTACAAAATTACAATGATTTTCTTTTAGCAATTGTCATTGTAAATGCAATATGAGTACGACTCAAATTTCCTTAAAATTAACAGTCCCAGCAGGGATTAGCATAAAAAAAAAAAAAAAAGTTTTATCAAATTTGTTTTGTGGCTTCAAGAGACGCCATTTTGTATATAAGTCTAGCGGAGTAGAGAGGGAAGTTAAGGATTGTGAGCGGTGATTGTGTTTGGATCACAAAGACGCGTGTGTGTTTGTGCCTTGCTTCAAATGCTTCGATGGAGCACTTCAGAGTGCAAATTCTTTCTCTTTCTTTTCTGTAACTTCTCTTCCTTCCTTGAATTAGCTTTATCTGTTATATGTGCTATTCTCCACACGCACACACAATAAATTAATAATATAATATATCATATATATATTATATATATATATATACTATATATATTATATATATATATTATATATATATATATATATATATATATAATATATATATATATATATATACTATATATTTAATGTAAAGGGTCTATAGGGAGGAATAAAAAGAGAGATTTATTAGTTAAAGAGTTAGCGGAGATATAAGAATTTAATGCAAATTTTATCAAACAGAATTTTTTTCTCAATTATCACTATCCACTTAACTTTCCAATATGACAATTTGATTAATCACTAATCACGCTATCCACACTATCATCAAACTTTTTCCTTATAATTACTTAAAGACACGCGCGCATTACTATTTATGTAAATTATCACCTTTTAAAATTTTAACATTATGGTATAGCTATAGGGTAATTCCACAATAATAAATAATAATAATCAATAATAATAATAATAACACACAAAATATTTTTTTTTTCTGTAAAATGATTACTGGCCAGTATTTCTATGCTGTCCCGCGAACGTATTTAATATAGTTAATGGCCTTCATATATATATTAATATATAGTATATATATATATATATATATAATATAATATTATATATATATATATATATATACTATATATATATATATATATTATATATATATATATATATATCATTATATATTTATATATATATAATATTAATCAAATGAGCTCTTCAGAGCGTTCATTTGATTTTAGGGTTGTTGGTTCTTCATTATGAAAGATTTCTTACTATTGAATCCTACCCTCCTCCTTGGAGGTTAGGGACGCTGAGTTTGAGTTTTCACTATTTTGAGAGTGAACATTCTCCTTGCTATTTCTGCATCGTAAGCAAGTCCGTCGGACCTGCAGGGTCGCCAGGTTGTCAAAGTTTCTCCTTGATTCAATTTGAACTATCAGTGAGGTGGATTAACACTCAAAACCAAGATCCAATTTTATTATGCGTTGTCGCAGTTGGATAGGTGGGGAGACATATTGCATAGAGAAGGATTAAAAATAAATAAGGAAAATTAGGAATAATATTACATAAACAATTTACGCTGTAATAAAAACGCTTTGATTAATTAAGATATTAAATTAATAGGGTACAAATAGGTACTCTATTTAGATATTAAATTATACATTCAAACATTTTTGTTGCATGTGTTGATACCCAACATTTAGGTCATTTTGTTTACATGCTTTAGATTACATTCATATAACATTTAAATAATTTTCTATTTAGGTAATTTTCTCAGATAAGTAATATTTTTATTAGCATGAATACCACAAATATTTATTTATTAATAAAATTACAAAACCTAAAGCTTTTACCTCATCAGCTTTTGTCCCTCAAGGTTAAATGAGAGGGCTCCGCTCTCGAGTTTGTTTCCAACCAAAATATCTCATCATATAGAGTGAGTAAAAATAACTGTATGGAACAAATATTCGGCTTATATATATATATATATATATATATATATATATATATATATATATATATATATATATATATATATATATATATATATATATATATATATATATATATATTATAATATATAAATATATATTATATACATACGTAACGGCAATATCATATATATACAAAAGCATGCGTATATATATAGTATATATTATTTTACACCCATATATATACATATTAGGTATTGTATATATATATACATAAAATATATATATTATATATATATATATATATTAAAAAACACGCGAAAGAACACTATTCTTTTTCTTATTTTTGACTAATAGCAGAGATCTTTCATACAAGCGGTAGAAGGTATATAATATATATATATTATTATATATATTATATTCTTTATATGCGTAACTACCCACATCAAAAATCACTTTCCACTTCCACTTATCAACTTTCACAACTGGTTGCTTTTACAGCGTCAGAATGACTAAATTCTCTTTCGGAAAGGAGAAGGTGAGTGCCGAGGTGGGCGGAAGTAATGCGTAC
>JABUQX010136072.1:0-15888 GCA_015478945.1 Trachelipus rathkii | reverse complement strand
GCGCCGCATGTTCGGTGCTTACCTCTCTTTTCTATAGGTACGCCCGCAGCGGCAGATGCTCGAGCGGAAACCTCTGTAACTCGCGTGACCATCCACCTTTGCTGGCACCACGCGTAGCACAAAGGGGATGCTGTGTCATGCGCACTCCGAGATTTTCGTGTGAGCTATTGGCTAACAAATCCAGGCCTAGTACTCCTGAGCCGTGCTCCCTTCTTTCCTGCCACTCTGTTCTGTGGTCTCTTCCATCTTCTGTGTCTTCTGCTGAATTTAAACCCGCTCACTTCAAAGCTTGCGTCTGTGCAATGTGCGTTGGTGTTGTGCTTTGGGGTTTCTTGTTTTCACCCCGCCTTGAGCAGGCTCTCGCCCGTGAGTGCGTGGTGACACTCTACAAAACAAACAACAAAATGCATACACGGTCACAATTACTAATTATACATCGATTGGCCCTAACACAACCCGAAAATCCTTACACCATACAGTACTCTGATGCCCTTACACAAAGCACGAAATATCATAATAATAATAATAACAATCAATAATAATTAATGAATATAATGAATATACTAATCAATATCAATCGCATAATCAGATAATAATTAATAATCTAATACAATAATAATTAATATACCCATACCATAATAATCACCATACCACAATACTAATAATAATAATAATCAATAATATAATAATAATAATAATAATAATAATAATAATATAATAATAAACATACATAATAATAATATAAAATAAATAAATATATTCAATAATAATAATATAATCAATAATAATAATCAATAATAATATCACCAAATAATTAATAACACTAACACTCCAATAACCACATAACAATAATAATATCAATAATACCAATAATAATACATACATAATAATATACATACATAATAATAATAATAAATAATTAAAATCAATACACAAATAACAATAATAAAATAATCATAAATCCACCCATACACTAACCCTAATAATAAGCATATACACCCTACAGATGTGACCCCATGTACTCCACATTAAAATCTAGGTGTGTATGTAGCTAGTAAGCGGTCCACCAAGTATCCGCCAGTAGCATCAGTAGTAGTCACGTAGTCACGACTAGTTGTAGTAGTAGTCAGTAGTTAATAGTATTGTTAGTTTCCTAATTAAGCAACAGTTGTGATCTATAACGAGTACAAGCATCATTTTTATCAATTTACTATAGAAATCCCCCATAACATAATCTCGTTGATCAAAAAAAATTTTATCTAGTTTTGTTTTTGCTTCTTAATTATTATTCATAATTATTATTAGCTTACTATTATATATTATTAATTATTCATATTTTCTTATATTTTATTATTATTGACTATGTACTCATCTACATTATTATTTATTATTAATCTATTAATTATTAATCATTATTTCAGTCTAATTATTCAATTATTCATTATTATTAGTCGTAAGATAATACGTAGCTCGTACGCGGAGCGCCGGATGATTGAGTGTATGGGCACCCCGAAGATCTAGGATCTTTGGCTTTGACCTTTTCTTGACCTTTTGACCTTTTGACCACTTGACCTCGACCTTTATGGCCTTGACCTTTTTTGGCCTCTGCAACTTTTTGTCGACCACTCCCTTCTGATCTTCCATGGGTATCTTTTTGGCCACCGGTTACTTTTCTTGGCATCCCTAATTTTGGCACCCCCTAAACCTTTTTGGCCCCTCTTCGGAAGAAAGGCGCGCGCCAATGCGGTTGCGTAGACAGCAACCGTGTAGCCTACCTGACCACGCCTACTATTTACGCCCTAATTTTTTCGATCCGCAACCTGGGTCAATTCTTCTTTGCCACCACCGGTAATTTTTTGATCTGTCTTTAGGGCTTAGCCCTTCTGTGATGTCTTCTAACTCTACCCAAAAGCTTTCTCGCCATTTCTATCATAGCCCGACTCCGCGCCCGCCCGCCCCGGCCGCGTTATCCCGCCCGCCCGCGTTTCCATCCCACCTGAACCGTCTGGTTCAAATTCCGCGCGCACTTGTTTCACAGTCTTATTCCTTGCTACCCGTCGACCGCCAGTCCCTCCACATACCCCAGCAACACATCACACACACACATCTCCAACACACAACACACACACTCACACCACCCCTGCAACCACGTGGTCATGACTCCTAAATTTCCCACAGTCCTTTTCATCCTGTCTTACTACATCAAGAACCCTTATCGTCTTCACAGCTTCGAGTCTCTCATCCGATCATATCAGTAGAACTCGGAGATCCGCATTAACCTTCCTATGCAAATCTCTACGCCTCTAGTCCACAGATCTCACACGTGACAGAATTCTGGTAATGAGATATTTTTGGCACTTTCTTTTCTGCGTTGCCGGGGAAGGCTAATAACTAAATAATAATTAATAATGAATAACTAATAATAAAAATAATAATATAATACATAATAATCAATAATCAATAATAATAATATAGTATATATAAACTAAAAATATATATAATATATATATATATATATATATCTACTATCTATCTAAACTAATATACTATATAATATCAATATATAGCTACCTAGTACCCTATACAATACGTATCATACCTAATATATATTATATATATAACCCGTCTTATATATATACTACTTTAATATATAACATAAGCTATATAGGTACCTCACTCTACCCTATATACTACCTATATACTTAATACTACTATATATATCTTATACTAGTATATATAACGTATAGATATATCTATCATCCTATATCACTATATACTATTTATATACTGATATAATAGACGTCAATCTCTACTATATACCCTATACTACTATCTACTATCACCTACTAGACGAGAGAGACAGAGAGAGACAGACGAGAGAGAGAGACACGTTGCGTCTACACGGCACATTTCGAAGCATCTCTACACTTTTAGACCTATTTGAGATACCGAAAATTTTCCTTTTTTCAATTTTTATCTTGAATTTTATTTTCAATTAATTATTTGACTTATTTAATTATTTACGTATTTCTTATGTATCTCTTCATTTTCTCGTTTATACAGTGTCTCGTATTCGGAGAATCACAAGTCGAAAACGTTAACCACCACTTGAATTCGAACGTAAAACTCACAGTGGCGGAAGCCCCACGCTATCCGTTGTCTTTGTCTTGCTTTATATTCGAAAATTTCATTCATTATTATCCTATTAGAAACTATTCCTTATTCATTTTTAATTTGAATTTATATTGGAATTTATTCTTTATTCATTTTTAATTATTTGCGTTATCTGTAATTGAATCGAGAATCAATGTTATTTTTGGTATTCGGGGTTTCGAGAACTAGAACCAGTGGAGCTAGATAGATCAGCTTGGTAAATACTCTTCTGCCATTGTTTTCTAAGTAGATACATGAATTTCTAAAATACAATATAAAATCAAATAATAAATAATAATGATAATAATACACATCACACACACACACCCGGCCCAAAATTATTATTATTATTCTTCATAATATTATATATATACATATAGTATATATACTATATATCTAACTATACTATATACTTACTATACTACGCTACCTACATATATTATATCCTCTACTAACTCACTATCATCTATATATAATATTATATCCATATATATATAATATAACTATTACATATTATATAACTCCATATACCCATACTACTTATATACTACATACCCCCTATATATCCTATACTCAATTATATCATTGAACAGTCCTTTTCCGGCCACTGCCTTAATAAACGTAAGTTCTTATACAGTTGTACTTTTACGAAAATAAAAGAAGTCATAGAACAGCCAATTTTAAATAAACGTGTTTTCAAGTTAGAAACAAATTTATTTTATCATTTCGCAATGAAGTGACTCCTGTTATACTTATCATCACGAATAGTGAGTGCACTCCATCGAATATCTATAATAATCATTTTAATACTAAATAATCACTAATAATATATATAGTATTAATAATGTAATACCTATTATTATACTACTATTACTATATATATTATATATATACGTATAATATAGCATACTATATATACTATATATTATATTGCTTATGAGTTTCATGGTTTTTTTTTTCATACAGTTTCTTACTTCGTAGTATAAATATATAGTATTTTACGCTTTAATTTCCTGTATCTGGAACGTAGTCTTTTTCTCTTGATATAATACTATCCTATAATATAAACTATACTTAGTATTATATACTATTACAATACTTATATATTACTATTACTAACATTATATAGTATAATATATGTATACTAACCCTGCTTATGAGTTTTCCAATGGTTCTTCTACTAAGTTTCCTTTACCTCAGTATATAAATACTAATAGGTCTTTTTACGCTCTATCTCCTGTTCTGGAACATATCTTCATCCTCTTGATATATTATATATATAGCTACACACACTCCTTACAGTAATATACCTATACTCTGCTATACTATTATATATACCTAGTAATACTAATATATATATATTATACTAATAGTATATACCCTTATATTATCTAACATATACTAACCCCTGCCTTTATGAGTCTCTGGTTCTTATATATTTATGAAGTTTCACTGGTTCTGTTCATACGAGCTTTTCATACTTCATAGTATACCCCCCTAATATCTTATAATACCATACACCTCTGCACTTATAAGCCTATACACACACACCACACACACACCCCACACACACCAGATTTACTTACACACACACACAGATTTAATTACACTCAACCACAGATTTACTTACACTCACGACGAGATTACTAACCTACTCAATAAACCAGATTTTACTTACACTCACGCCGCCCCCGCCGCGCCAGATTCTAACTTACCACTCACACAGATTTACTATACACTCCACACACATATTTACTTACGCCCACAGCTTTGCTCACACGACACACACACACACAACAGCAACATGTGTTTTCTCGGTACATTTCGCACCGCCCTGATCCCACCTTCCCGCCCACCGATTTACTTACACTCACAGATCTACTTACTCACACGCAGATTTACTCTCACTCACCAGATTCTTACTTACACCTCACCAACGATCTTCACCTCTACACCACACAACACATCACACCACTATCACACACAATCAGATTTCTTACAAACTCACACACAGATTTACTTACGCACAACAGATTTTGCGATCTAAAACTCTTACTCTTACACGACATCTTTTATTATTTTTACTATAATCTTTTACATTATCCAAATTATTAACAAAAATTGTCCATGTAAGCAAGAAAAAAACCAGAGGCTGATCAATATAAACATTTTTATTAATTACTAGCACTTTGCTCACGAAATTTTATTACAAACCTTGAACATTACATCACCCCTTAAAAAGCATGTAATTCAGTAAAACCATCAATACGAGGTGTAACCCTAACACCTAAAGGCGGATTTAAGTAATGCTTTCTGTTTACTCGCTTTTAACTGGTTCTAATCATGTTTTGCTGCTCTTAAACTCATGTTTTAACTAAGCTCTAATTTATCATGCTTTTAACTGCTTTAATCAACTATTTATTAACATTACATACCTTCAAACACAGTAAGTCAGTAAATCAATAGAGGTGCTTACTAAACATGGGGGGAAATTCAGTCTGCCTTTTGTTTTAACCTGACTTATGTCTGCTGTTACACTTTCTGCTTTAATCGCTGTTAATCACTAGCTTTAACTGCTTTAAACTCACATACATTACATACATTAAAGGCAGTAATCATCATAAATGCAATAGACCGCGCTGTTCTATAGCACCTAAGGGATATAGTCCACATGCTTTTGTTTTAACTGCTTTAACGCATTTAACCGCTCCGCCTTTACTTTCTGCTTTTACTTAGCTTTAACTTTTCCTGCTATTACTGTCTTGTAACTTTCTGCTTTACACTGCTTTAACTTTCTGGCTTACATGTTTTGAAACTTTTCTGCTTTACTCGCTTTAACTCACGACAGTTTTCTCGTCGTAAGGCTGCTCCAACACTAACTCGTTTTTCTTTTCAATAATTTTTTAAATCTGTAATTAAAACTGTTTTATTTAATTATTACTTCTTTATTCTTCTTTTTATTTATTTTTATTATTTTTTTATATTTCATTTCTATATTTTATATTATGTATCACTGTAGCTGTATTTAACCCTCTCATGCTATTGATTTTTAATTATTCTGTAGACACACAGCATACACCCACACACACCACCCCACAACACCACACACACACCACCACACAACACACACACCACACACAACACACACACACAACACAACAACCCACTTTACACTTATACCATCACCTACTTTCATCTATGGCACTTACTTACCTATAGAAACACTTACATTTACACTTCACTCACACACCCCCGCAGACTTTAGCTCTCCACCACGCACGAATTTATTACACCCACACACACGTTTACCTTACACACTCCCGCCCCAAGATTTTTAACTTACACCACCTCCCAAAGATTTACTTACACAACAACACATACACACACGCACACGAACACACACACACATAACACCACAACACCACACACACACGACAACATAACACGCAACACTCCTTCAAACATACCTAAAGCCTATACATATTATTAAAAACCCATTTTATGTTTTTACTTAAACCGTACATCATTATATTACTCCGATTTTCAAATAATACTAAATTCATTCAAAGTTTCTATAAACTTCTATAGAATAACTCACCTGCATTTATCTTATGAATCAAAGAAAAATACTAGCCTGTTACCATACTGCTTTGGTTTATTAAATATTTAATAACTATCAGAAGTTTCTAAATAACTTTTACTAAAATTTTATGAACTTACTTTATTAAAAAAACATATATTACTTTACGTAACTAACGGCAATACAAATCGTAATCAGATAAGACCAACCATAGCAACCTCTAACATACAAGCTATGCCAGTTTTGTCTCTAATTGAACTTACTGCTTTTACATCATGAGCACCGGCCCCCAGGCCCCGCCCCGCACCCTCCCCACCCCACCCACCTCTCCCCACCACCCCTCCTCCCACCTTCCCCCGCCCCCCACCCCACCCCCCCCGACCCCCCCCACCCCACTACCACGCCCACCGCAGCCACCACACCCCCCCCGCCACCACCCCAGAAACCCACCCCCACCACCCGCCAACAACCCCACCCAACCCCGCACCCCACCCACCACCACCCAACGACCCGAAACCCACGATTAGAAAGTAATAAGTATAAAATAAAAAATAACGAGTTCATTATCATGATAAGATCATACGGTTTAGGCAGTCTAAGGTTATGTCACTTTTATTAATCATTATAAGCTTTTCAATTTAAAAATAACAACTTACCCTCCACTTACATTACTATTATTCCCACACTCGACTGTTAATAAAAATATTCTCAAAGTCTTTTTTAAATAATTCGCGATTTCTTTCATTATAATCATCTATTATATACCTGCTACATTGACAATCCCCCCATCACGCGCTCCCCCGAGAAACACACAAACAACCCCGCCACTCCTTACAGATACCGCACAACTTGCACATCTCTACTGTACAAATGCTGTTGTACAGGCTAGATCCTCTTGTTCGATCATTCCCGGGCACGCGCACTTCACAGCCCTACACTTCCCCAGGTCAACATATATTTAAACTGACCCCTTTTTTCTGTAAAATGTGCGTGGCCAATACGCACTACGTCTTAGGCGCGTAACCTTTACGGGCCTAACCATTCTAGCGATAAGCCTTTTCTGGTAGACGGTGCTAATTTAATCCTAATACGCCAGGTCACAAAGCGTCTACTAAAAATGCCAAATATCTCATAATCGTTGATTATTATTTTTATACCATCATACCTTTCAACTGAAACACCTGCCTACGGACTCGGTAAGCAATCCTTTAAGCAGGTAAGAAACGGAAACCTCGTTTTCCTTATCTGTGAGATTGGTCGTGCGCAGTAGTTTTCCCCCCCCCTAGGCCTCATAAGCTAACCCCACCAGGGCTCATGTCTAGTAGCCCTACCTCAAAGGGCAGCCAACCCCCGCGCACCCCGCTGGTGCGGTCCCGCCGCATCCCCGCCCGCCCGCGTGCGCACCCGCACGCGCAATACTTTTCCCCAGCGTTCCTCCGCCGCGGCGCCCGGCAGGCGCAACTATTTCAGCGTACTCGCACGCACCCACATACACCACCACAGTTCTTTCCACCCCACACCCCACCACACCACACACACACCTCACGCTTACACATATACACGTATAAATTTATCTAACACATTCTTACTTTTCTTTTTATATCTATATCTTACGTGTAACTTATTTCACCAAAATGTACGTTCTTGCTAACTTCATTATTTAATTTTAGAATACACAAGTACACACCCACCACAACTCACACACTACAGCCACACACCGCGCACAACATACACACACACAACAATCCACCTCAACTTCACATATACACGGTATAATTTATTAAAACATTTTATTTTCTATTTTACTTATTATCACTTAGTGTACTATTTACTTCCCGCCTATTGTTATTATTATTTAGAACACACACACACATCCACATAAACACTAACGAAATACAAACTTACACACCTACATGCAGGGCAGGGTAGTTGGATAATTCGAGGAGAGAGGATCAACTTGACATGCCTTACTTTTGATGCCTCAAACTTTGATGCCTCAGCCTTTTGCGCCCGAGTCACTTTGATGCCTCAACCTCTTATCCACACCTTAGCTTTGGCTAACTCACGCTTTGGTGCGTTCATCTTTGACTGACTCAGCTTAATGTTGCGCATCACTCTTTGATCACCATCTATATTGATATTCATCTTATAACGCAGTTTACACTTACGCATAGACAACACTTACACTCACTTATACACACATTACACTAGGTCTCTTATTCACACCATACCAGCCATACACATGAGACAATCTCGCTCACCCCATAGACACTACCCCCTACATCAACACACACACACAATACTATATATATATCCATATACCTATATATCTATATATATATATACTATATATAACTATAGTAACTACTAACTATATATATAACACTATATATATATATATATATATATCATCATATGACTGATAATAACTCTATTATCGCTAATATATACGCTATATATATAGTTATGTTCATTCGCGGCGGAAATACCGCGACATTATTGCGAACACTGCGGGCGCACGCGCGGGCGGGGCCCACGCGCCGGACGCCCACAGCGGGTGCGGGTTGGTAGCCCGTTGAGGAGCTGCGGGCCCTCATCGCTGCACAGCCCCCCTGGTGGTTAGCTATGAGCAGGGGAAAACTACTCCCGTACAATCACACAAGTAACGGAAATCATTTCCTTCTTCACCTGCGTTAACAGGATCTTCAACCTCGATCCAGCATGTTCCCTCCGTTGAAATATATTTATAACAATCATTAATAACAATCGGAATCTCTTGTCTACATACTGGACACTTACTTTTGACCCTGGTATTCGCAAGGATTAAATTCAGACGTTCCCTACACAAAAAGGCTCTATCCTAACACTTTAGGCCTATACTTCTAGGCCTAACCGGTAGTTCTTGCACCCACCATTTTACCAGAAAAAGCGCATCAGTTTGAAATATATTTTGCACCTGGTTCAGGCTTTAATTAAATCGCCCCGCGGATACAAAAACGGAATTACCTCTACGACACATTTATTACAGAGAGCCAGGTCAGTTTCGCTATCTGTTAACCCCGGAGCACTGCGGGTGTTGTGTTTTACTCCGGTCGATGTGTATTGTCCACGTACCACTATAACAATACTATACATCCAAAGGAAAACCCTCACGAATATTGCTCAAACACTTTGACCAATTTTACTTTCCCTTCAGTCTACACATCGAAGCGACTAATCCCTAACTGTAGTCGAATATCATTGAGTTTTCTCTTAAAAACTAGCCAAAACACACAAAACTTACCCAGAAATCCCAGACCTCTTAATACAATACATGTTATGTTAGCAGAGCAGAGCAGAGAAGAACATATTTTGTTATTTTTATACTTACCTTACCACTGGCTACAGATGATGTAACGCCCAGTAACAGAGCCTCAACTAGAACAAAAACGCTGGCATCACGGCTTGCACTGTACGAGAGGGTGCTTCACGCGCGGCCTCGGTTCTGGCATCGACTGACTTCTACTGATTCTAACTCTGCTTCACAGTTTACGTGAAAACTCACGTACTGTTTTACTAAAGATTTCACTCAAAACCTCTTTACAGTAAAAAGTTATTTTACACAGAACTCTGATCAGTTATAAAATTTATTCAAACTAAAGACTTTTCAGACTACATAAAGCAAAAACTTCTTTCGTTTCAACACCATCACCGTGAATCTCCTTCTACCAAAGACGCACACGTATCTCTCAACCGAAACTTCTAAAATTAACCTTTCTCAGCTATCTACTTTGAAGCATGAAGTCTAATATTCCCTACCAATGCTAAGTCGTTTCAAATTACAAAACACATAAAACTGTTTTACATAACATTATACGTTCATCCACTGGTGTAACGTGCAGCTGGCCTCGAGTGTTGTGCGTCGTGTGTGTGTGTGTGTGTGTGTGCGTGTGTGTTGCTGTGCTGTCGTGTGTGTCTAAGATACAACCTCTGTCGTGAGTTGTACAGTAAATCTGTTGTTGTGAGTGTAAGTAACACTACTGTGTGCGCCTAGTACACCCATAGTTAACATCTCGCGTGTGTACAGCTCACAAAGTACTGTGTGTGAGTGTAAGGTGTACAATGTAAGTCGTCTTCGGGGTAAACTTGCATCACGGTGCACCATCAGTTGAATGTGGTATATCCACGTGTACCCCTAGCTGTGTGTGTGGTGTGTCTGCCTGTCGTAGTGTGTGCTGTTGGTGGGCTGTGTACGGGTGTATGTGTGTTCTACAATCTAATAACAATACGGGCTGAAGTACAATAACACTACAGTATAAATCAGTAAAAACAAACCTCCACAATCATAAGCCACTCATACAATCACATCAAAAATACAACCAGTCCTAAACTCGAGAATGCGAAAAAATACAAAAGTAATTCCAAAACAAATAAAATATAAAAGAAGAAATAATGTTAATAAATTAGAGTTAAAACAATAAACATATGAGTTAAAGCAGTAAAGCAGAAAGTTAAATATATTTACACAGTAAAGCAGAAAGTTCAAGCAGTAAAGCAGAAAGTTAAAGCGTAAAGCAGAAAGTTAAAGCAGTCAAAAGCATGAAAGTTAAAGCAGTAAAGCAAGTGAGGTATAAAACAAAAGCATCCTAATCCCTTAGGTGCTAGGTAATATTTCATATTGATTTACTGATTTACTGCTTTAAGGTATGTATGTATGTATGAGTTAAAGCTGTAAAGCAGATGAGTTAAGCAGTAAAGCAGAAAGTTAAAGCCAGAAAAGCAGTAACACAAAAGCATACTAATCCCCCTAGGTGTTAGGTAACACCTCTTTGATTTACTGATTTACTGCTTTCGGTTGTAATGTTACTAAATATGTGAGTTAAAGCAGTAAAACATATAAGAAGCAGTAAACACATGAGTTAAAGCAGTAAAACATGAGCTTAATCAGTAAGCAGTAAAACAAAAGCATCCTAATCCCCCTAGGTGTTAGGTATTAACACCTCATTGATTTACTGATTTACCATGCTTTAAGGTATGTTATGCTAATGTTTTTAATAAAATTTCGTACAAATGTAGTAAAATAAAATGTTTATATATCAGGCACTCTTGTTTTTTTTTTCTTACATACAATTTTTAAAAATTTAATAAATTAAAAAGTATTTAGATAAAAGTATCATAACAGATGTCTGTAATGAGGTTAAAGTTTTAGGATCGCAAAATCTGTGTGCGTAAGTAAAATCTGTGTGTGAGTGTAAGTAAATCTGTGTGGTGTGTGGTGTGTGTGTGTGTGTGTGTGTGTGTGTGTGTAAGTAATCTGTGTGAGTGCTAGTAAAGTCTTGTGTGAGTGTAAGTAATCTTGTGTGTGAGTAAGGTAAATCTGTGTGAGTGTAGTAATCTTGTGCGTGTGTAATAATCTTGTGGCGTGTGGTGTTGTGTGAAGTAATCTGTGTGGTAAGTAATATGTGTGTGAGTGTAAGTAAACTCTGTGCGAGTGTAAGTAAATCCTGTGTGAGTGGGTAGTAAAATCTGTATGTGATAAGTAAATCTGCTGTGAGTGTAAGTAGAACTCTGTGTGAGTGTAAGTAATCTGTGTGTGTGTAAGTAAATCCGTGTGTGTGGCGATTGTAAGTGCTTATAAGTGTCATATTTGGTGGGTATGTATACAATTACTTTATATACTATGAAGTATGAAACTTATAACAAACCATGAAACTCATAAGATATATATATATATGAACTCATAAGCATAATATAGTATATAATATAATCATATAATATGATATATTATATTATATATTTAATACATATATATTATATATATATACTATCATATATATAATAGTATTATATATATATCAAGCAGATGAAGATTATGTTCCAGATACAGGAAAATAGCGTACAGACTATAATTTATACTACCGAGGTAGAAACTTATTAAAAACCATGAAATCTATCGGCCATCTTTATATAATCCTACTATATATAATATATATATATATATATATTATATTTATATATTTATATATATACTTATAGATATATATATCAAGAGAAAAAGACTACGTTCCAGATACAGGAAATTAAGCGTAAAATACTATATATTTATATCTACGAAAGTAAGGAAACTTATAAAACCATGAAAACTCATAAGCATAATATAATAAAAACTACTATATCATATCATATATATATATTTAAATAAATATATAATATGTATACTATATATATATATAATATATATTAGATATATATATATAGTTATATATTTATATATATATATATTATATAATATAATAATATATATTATATTAGTAGTGTATATATTATGTATTTAAAAGAATATATATAAATATCGGAAGTGGACGTCACTATCGATATATAGTAGGACGGTGACGTCACTCGTCGTGCGAAATGATAAAATTAATTTGTTTAAACTTGAAAACACGTGATTTTAAATTGGTTTTAATGACTTTTTTATTTCAAGCCCAGAAGTTTTCGTAAAATATTTTTAATTAAGCGATGGGCGGAAAGCATGTTCATCATAAATATATATATTATAATAGGTAGTAATAATTATATATTATTAATATATATATATATAATATCATATATATATATATCTATATATATAATTTATATAATAGTTTATATATATACTTATTATAATTATAAGATACTTAATGTCAGACTGTTGTGTGTGTGTGTGTATGTGTTATTATTATCATTATTATTATTATTATTATTTTATTATTAAGTCGGAAATATCATTTCATTTATCTACTCAGAAAACAATGGCAAGAAGACTGCGTCGAAATGCTTGCGCATTGCTCCACGGGCTAGTTCTCGAAACCTAATACCAAAAATAACATTGATTCTCGATTCAATTACAATACGCAAATAATTAAAAATAATAAAAATAATTCGAATAATTCAAATAAAAATGAATAAATATTTCAAATAAAAGATGAATCAAATTTTCGATATTAAAGAGAACAAACAACGATAGCGTAGGCTTCCGCCACGTGATTTTACGGTTCGAATTCAGTGTAACGTTTCACTTTGTGAATACAGGACAACCACTTTTATACAGAAAATGAAAAATCATTCTCATGTCAATTAAGCTGTCTGTTTACCACCAGATATTAGTGGAGTACTTTCAAGCATAAAGGAATAGAATATAATTAAAAATAAAAATTTCAGAAAGAAATTTAAAAAGTAAGTAAAACTTAAATTTATATATTTTTGTACAAATAAAATGCATTTATAACATTTTGGTATTACTTGGCTCTTCTGGTGTATTTACAGTATCCATACTTTGTGGCCTCATTTCAGATGCAGCTATGTGACATGGTACTCCTATCTGAAAGTTAAACTATAATATGATACAAGAATATAACTTTATAACGAAGGAGAATAAGTCAGAGGATATAATATTAATAATAATAATAATAATAATAATAATAATAATAATAATAATAATAATAATTCTTCCCCAAGATTAGATGTTGAAAAACAAAGAAGTAATAGAACATGATGCAAGTCGAAAGGAAAGCCCTCTCCCCTACCATTAAATAAAAACACCCTATGGCATCACAAGACAAACAATGGACAATCACTGTGGTATCTCGTCAATGTAGGGTTCATCTCTTGGGCCAGGTACACAACCATACCCCCCCCCCAATAAAAAACACCGCCATTAACTCTTATTATGAATTTTTCTTCTCGCCTCTGCCAAACTCACATTACTTTCCTTCAGACATTACTTACTGATTTGTCCACTTTTTCTTTGGTTTCCAAGCTAGTTGATTCCCAGCATATTCACCACTATACTTCCGCTTAACTAGCTGACTATCATCCATACTTTCTATATGTCCAAGCCATCTTAATACACAATCGTTTATTCTCTCATTTGATCCTTTCTTCACAGAACACAACTCCATAACACGTTCATTTCATAAATTCTCATACCTAACACACCCCAAAGATTGTCCATCTGAACACATTGCACCTTAGATCTAAACCTGTTATTTAATACCATAATTTTAATACTATACATTAACACAGGCATCAGCATGTTATTTAATACCATAATTTTAATACTATACATTAACACAGGCTCAGCATGTAATGTAATGAAGAGGTGATAGTGAATGTGTGTGGGCAGTAGCGTAAATAACGCCCCCGCAAGCCCCGCGGTGCGGGGGGGCGCAATAGCCGAGAGGGGCACGGCGGGCAAGAGGGAGAGGCATTTTTTCCGAATGAAACTCCAAAATGAAAAAGACTCTCTCTGATCTCATTTCATCCATCTCGCTCCTCTCTCTCCTCTCTCCTCTCATATAATAAATATATAATAATTTATAAATATATATAAATATATATTATATATATATATATATAAAATATATAAAAAATATAAATATAATATATATATACTAATAAATAATATAATAATATATTTAAAATACTATCATTCAGACTAATTCTATATAAATATAATATATATAAACTATATAAATAATATATATATATATATAATATATATATATATATATATATATATATTATTATATATATAAATATAATATTATAATATATATATATATATATAATAATATATATACATATATTTTTTCTAATTAAAGTTCACACCTCACGGGCATAACCCTATTCAAGGAGGGAACTTCTAGGTAATTTCTACCTTGGATCCGAACTAGATTCGAACCCGCGACCTTGCCATGCGACTCCGTCGCTCTACCGTTTGTGAGCCACCCGGTTGCCCGGAATATATAGGTTTACAATAATTTAAAAAGAATTAATACAATATATATATATATATATATATATATATATAATATATAAAATATATATATATATATAATATATATATATATTATAATATATAATATAATATATATATTATATATATATATATATATATATATATATATATAATATATATATTATATATATAAATATAATATATATAAATTAAATATATAAATATATTACAAATAGATATAATAATAATATAATATATATATAATATAAATATATATATATAAATATAATAATATATAATAATATTATAATATTAAATATAATATATATATATATATATATATAATATTATATAATATATATATATATATATAAAATAATAAATATATAAAATATAT
>JABUQX010136071.1:0-13588 GCA_015478945.1 Trachelipus rathkii | reverse complement strand
ATAGGGACAGATAGTTGACATATACTTGAGCACTGAAAAGCCATTCCACGAATGGGCCAGGGTCTCTTACAAATTTTTCGTCAAACAAGGTCGTTGCCGTGTGATACGGTTACTCTTACTAGAATGGTAATAAAAATGATATAGACCTCAAATTTACTGTTCTCATCCAAAGGCTCGCAACAATTAGCAAAATTGTCACTGAGATGGCGGCGGAATCACGCCTCTGCTGGTCCATGGAATCACAATAGCTTTGCAGGTCAGCAACATAAGCCATCTCCATTTAACTACGTAATTCAAAACTACCTTAAGCTTAGTCAAAATATTTATTTTGGAGTCTCTTAATATTAAAGAAAGTTTGCACAATTAATGAACAAACCATTCCAAAGTTAACAACCCTATTACTAATGAATGCTTTCTAAATCAAGATGTCATGACTTCTTAAATTTCTTACTGTGTTCCCTGGTCTACTATAAAGTTGGTACTTGATTTAAGAAAGCATTCATTAAGTAATAGGGTTGTTAATTTTTGTAATGGTTTGCTGCAGGAGGTTGTTAATTATGACTTTATTGCAATATTTAAGGAAGGATTAGATAGGTATATGGATGGTTTGGGTATCAAATAGAATATTTTGACTAAGCCAAATTGGCAGGTTTTTAGTTACAGTAGTTATTAAGGTTAAACTGCATGTTATGACTATAACAAAGCTATTAATGGGTGATTCCACATCAAGTGGACCAGCTTGGGAAATTGTTCCCGCCTTACCATCTCCAAATTTGATTAAATTTTATAGTGATGTTCTTTGAGCCTTTGGATGAAACAGCGTAAAATTTGAGGTCTATATCCATTTTTGTTACCATTTTCTAAGTAAAGGTAGCCATTTTCACTCAGAAGTCGCATATCACTTTTTGGTAACTGACCTTGATTTGTGAAAAAATTTGTAGAGCTATGGACCTGAAAATTTATTCAGTGGAATAACTTTCCAGTGAATCAGAATATGTAACATAAAGCTTCTATCTATTCCCTATTATGAGCTATAGGAGCACAAACTTCATGAAAAACTAAGTTTGCAGTGACAAGAGTCAGACTTTGAGTTGATATTATTTTTCAGTGGTTGCATAGAATGACACCAAACTTAGTGATATGAAACAGTACATAATTATGTACAGAAATTGGAAATCTTATGTTTAGAGGATGTTTAGTTCCAAAATTATCCCTCTTCGCAATTTTTTTTTTTTTTTTTAGTGATTTTTGGGGTATGTTAGAGAACCTAAATTTCAGCTGGTCCATCTTTGATTTTTTTATTTTTGCTATTTCTGATAAGAGCAACTCGAGCATTCAAATGCACCATTATTCATTTTGGAGAAATAAGTCTTAACCCAAAAAAAATCAATTTAAAAATTGTTTTTCACTTAGCTACATCAAATGATTGTGTTTATTAATCAGAGGTCTATTACACACCCTATCTTAGTACTGAATGCATTAATTTTATTACAAATCAATATTTATAATAGCAGTGTATTATGGGAAAATATTAATCAATATATGCACGATATAGCTATATGCAGGTACCATATTTAATCATAACTATTTCATAGAAATCTCTAAAATTGAAGTACAGTACATGGTAACTTTAAAATATAGCTTCAGGCGGGGTGAATTGGGAAAAAGTGAAACTTGTTTCCCTCTTTTTGCCCTAATACACTTTTGGAAATTTTTTTTTTCCGAAAGCACACAAATAAATAAGAATGTAATTCTAATAATAATAGTTAAAGTTTATATGAAGTTCATTTAGACTTTCCTTGATGGGGTGAAGAGGGACACCATATGGGGTTGAATGGGGACATCTCTTGGAATTCATATTTGTATATAAATTTAATTTTTTATTTTAATTTTTACTTAATATAGGTAATTATTTATTATATTAAAATTAGCCGCCCATAAGTATTCAAAATGTCAATAATGATACATAAAATAAGAATAAAAATGTGCTGTCCCTATTCACCCCATTTGGGGGGTTAATATGGACATTTCTTGGAATTCATATTTTGCATATAAATTTAATTTTTTATTTTAATTCTTACTTAATATAGGTAACTGTTTATTATATTAAAATTAGCTATAGGTAATAAAAATGTCAATAATAATACATAAAATAAGAATAACAATGGTGTCCCTATTCACCCCATCATGATTTTTATATGTGGGTGAATAGGGACAAGTTGAGCCCAGTGATTTAACCACTGTACTCTTTCAAACAAAGATTTACTTTCCCGGTTTAAAGCTAACATACTCAACTGTATACACTGAAAAAATAATTAAAATCTGTCCACAACTTTTCATTTTCATAAAGTTAACAAAAACTTAATTTTTCAAAAGTGAAATTCTATTTAAGGAAATTTCCTCCCCTAATAAATTACAATTTTTAAAAAATATAAAAACACTCTAGAATTAAAGATAATCTAAATAAAACTTGTAGTACTACCGCATGGTCATTGAATGAACAAAAAAATTTTTTTTTTTTTCTTTTTATATTTAGTGTCCCCATTCACCCCACGAATTTTACTGTACCAATTCACCCCACCCGAACCTATGTTTAAGGCTTATAAAAGATCTAATGCTTTCAGGTGCTTTAATTTCTGTTCAATTTTATCATGAACATATAGCTATTAGATAAAAGTATTGTCTGCCAGTTGACATTATTGATGGTGTTTGTAATTATGAAAGAGTGTGCTGTTGTGGAATCCAGCAAGTATCTTTCACTGCTGGCCAATGATAGAAAGATGCTGGGCCATGAGGATACATAAAGGTGATAAGTGCATCCTGATGCTAAGTTGAAATTTCACATACTGTACATGTCCAATCCACCTAACATTCTCATACATGCAAGCAACATACTGGCCATGCTGCAAACTATTAAGTGGTACAAATTCAGAAGCAGCTTCACTATCATCAAAAACATTAGCCTAGCCACAAAGCTATGAGCATCATATGAGACTCTGTATACTCTTATCTTACCTTTACCACAGGGTTTAAAATGATGGTTTTCTGTTGTGCCGGCAATTGTATGGCCTCTGGTAAACCTATTTTCTTGATGAGGTCTCATATTCTCAATGTGTTCCTTTGAAATATATAAAAAAACTTGATTCAGTAAAACTTTATTCCTTTAGTTTTTCTAATGGGTTTCTTTGATTTTGATGGTTGTATCAACTTTTCAAAATGTAGCCTTTTTTATTTTTGCATATTCTGTTTGTTTATGATGTTTATTGATTTCTCTTATCTCATTAAAATTTGAGTGTTTCCTTACAGGGTGAATTTGATCAAATTTTGTGTTTTATAATAAGTAAGACTTACCTTTCCAATCCATAACATACCTAAGGTAGATGTTGTATACCAATATCAATATTTTGGTACTGGTATAGTATCAAATTAACATTTTATACCAACTATACAATTGACATACTGATGGCGATGGCAACCAGCTCTAGTAATTTGGATTGGCAGATAGGACTGAAATGTGTTAAAGATCGGGCAGGTAAAGTTCTTGATTCAGGACAATGGTCAGATTGCGTTTTCATCGTTGGAACTGAAGGTAGACAGGAGGTAAGGAAATGTAAACTTTCAAAATATTTTCAGGCACTTGTTTTATTATTATTATTATTATTATTATTATTATTATTATTATTATTATTATTATTATTATTATTATTATTATTATTATTATTATTATTATTATTGATTACATCTTCTTGATTCTTCATATCACCATTTTTTATAATGACTATCTTCATAGTTTTATTTTCATATTTCTTTACAGACGGTACAGGCACATAAATTGATTTTAGCAATGGCATCACCAGTATTTGAAGCAATGTTTTATGGTTCCTTGGCAGACAAAGATGAAAAGCCTATTGAGATTCTTGATGTTCAGCCACAAGCTTTTAAGGCTCTACTGAAGTATGATTAAATATTTAAAAGAAATTAAATTCCTATTATAATTAAAATTGCTTTTAAAGTTTACGAAAATAATTTATTGGTAGGCACTTAAATATTTTTAGAAAGCTATTTTGCTATATTATCATAACCAAGTGTTTTCACACACTTTGTGGAGAAGTTATTTTCTTTTTGTTAATTTTTACACCTGCAACACATTCTTGAGGTGAAACGTTGTCAGGTTCAAAGTTTAAAAATTTTTCATCTTATGAATGAGTTTAAAGTGAATGTTTTAAAATGCTTTGCTCATATTGTCACATAGCTTTATCGCTTTTATTAATTTGATAGCCATGCTAAACTTTAATGTATATACCACTTTTGATTGATATTCTCTACATCATTCTGTTCCTGTAATCACCATTAATTTTTAATATATATCGTCTTCAATGAGAATATCTTTATCTGTATCTAAAATTAAATTTGACCCTTTTCTATGTTCGTACTTATTTTAATTAAGATTATTAAAGTATTTTTTTTTTATATAATAATTATTTCTTTTATATAATAATTATTTTTTTTTATAATCTTTACCAAATTTAGGAAATCAATCCTGATTCTTGTTATGAACGACTATCTTGTATTTGTCTACATTCTCCTTTATTTCCAATATTTAAATCCTAACCTATTTTTTCTCACATACCCTCCTGTCCCTCATTATTATTATTATTATTATTATTATTATTATTATTATTATTATTATTATTATTATTATTATTATTATTTATTTATTTATTTTTTTTTTTTTATTTTATTTCCTTATATAATTTTTCTATAGTAAATTTTAGAACGACGATTTTTCCACCTTCAGATTTACTGGTTTCTTTATTCTGTCATGTTAAACTTTCTTCTGACTTGCCTATATTTTTTATCTTTATAAATAAAGATAAAATATACATAATAAAATATACATAATATGGACAAAAAAAAAAAACATTTATTTTATTTTTTTTATTTTGTCTTTTAATCAATTCCAGTTTGCTTTTTGTTATATCAATTTCTTATATCCCTTAATGCTGATGCAAAAGGTGTTTTAAAAAGTATTATTCATTCCGTTAATTTATTCTTAAAATACACTATTATTATTTTTGTTCTTGGAGACCATTTTTTCTAAAATATTTTCTTTCCATTCTCGTTGTAGATATTTGTACACTGATGAAATCAACTTCCTTTCCTTTGATCAAGTCTGTGAAATTTGCTATGCTGCTAAAAAGTACATGATTCCTCCACTTGTGGAAGAATGCACCAAATACATATGGAAGGACTTACATCCTGGGAATGTGTGCAGAGCATTTGCATTTGTTCGACTCTTTGAGGAACCACGATTGCTTGAGCAGTGTATGCAGGTACAAGAGCTAACGTTAATTAGTTGTTTATATTTTTTATCCATAACTAATATTTTGAACAAATAAAAGATCACATTATTATTATTATTATTATTATTATTATTATTATTATTATTATTATTATTATTATTATTATTATTATTATTATTATTATTAATTGTTTTGTAGATGATCGTCAGAAATGTCCAAAAAATATTGAAGAAGTTGATACAAATACGTTGAAAGCAATTCTTTCCCAGGAAACCCTCACTGGTATATATATATATATATATGATATATATATAAAGAAGTAGCATATATATATATATATATATATATATATATATATATATATATATATATATATATATATATATATTATATATATATAATTATATATATATATATATATATATATATATATATATATATATATATATATATATATATATATATATATATATATATATATATATATATATTTATATATATATATATATATATATATATATATATATATATATATATATATATATATATATATATATATATATATCAAAGTGATGGGTTAACCAACTGACTGACTAACCGATTCAAGCCTCGAACCGGATTCGATCTGATTCAAACCGCTGTGCTGGATTCGACTGATCTGATTCGGAACCTTCCACACACGGACTGGACTGATTCAATCCAAGGCGCTGGAGCCGGATTCGATTCGGATTCTCGAACATTTTTACACATACTGACTGACTGAGCTCGACCTGATTCCGGATTCGAACCGAGCCTTTGCTCAACAGCCGTCAAAAATATCAAAAATAATAATAATAAAAACGAAAAACTTAGGAATAAAATTGTATCACCATTTAGAAGCCAATCACAGGAGGCTGTAGGAAACAATCAAGATGCATATTTCTATTATTATTATTAATCATAACACATAGGAGAAATAGAGTTACTCCTGGAAACATTGGAAAAGCTAATTTATAGAGAACATGTTAATAAGGACAGGGTCCAATATTGGCTCACTCTCCAATTTTCACACCCCTAAAATTGAATATTCGGAATTATCAGTCGATTTTTACTCATATAAACACTAAACTGTAGCTTATTTGCTCTCTAAAACGTTGTTTAATGGTGTTTTTCTCTGTCTGTAGTCAATTTTTCAGAATTTTCAATTTTTCAAACTCCATGTTTTTGACATTTTTTCGTATCAACTCTCAGAATTTTTTCGAAATGATCAAATCCAGGTCATGCATGGATGGTTCGCTTCCAAAAGTCAATGGTATTGATTTTTTTGAGTTTTGTCACGCTAACCACTTTTAAACCAACTTCTTCTTGACGCAAAAATAAAAAATTGCGATAACTTACAGCTTGAGAAATGAATGAATAGGCATATGGGAACAGCAGAGATAAAAGAGTTTTACTTAGATAATTTCCTTCGCATATACATTAGTTTTGATTTATTTTGGAAATAAACTAAAATATTTTATATCTTAAAAATTTTCTTTTGAGATTATAGATTATCTAAGTAAAAAGATGCATCCGCTCCGATTATTCGGGAAATTCTAATTTACATATATTTTTCACCTTATATACCTTTTCACTTTCAAAAATTCAAATGTTTGAAAAGTGAAATATTGAGATACTTTTTTTCTCTGTTTGTCCGATCAACATAAAATTTTGAGGGTTTGTATAGTCAAGCAAGATGCATCTTTTCTTAGATAACTTGTATACTCAAAAGAAAATTTTTAAAAATTTCCAAAATTTTTTTGAAAATTTGTTCCAAGAACAAATCCAAAACTAATACATATACAAAGAAATTATCTAAGTAAAAAATGTGCATCTCTCCCGACTGCATATGCCCTGAAAATTTCATCCACTTTGCCCGAACATGAAAAAAATTTCATTTTAAAATAAAAAAAGTGTTTTGAAATTGGAACAACGCTGAGCACAAACTCAAAATCGAAAAGCATTTCATGACTTTGTAGGTAATAACTACCATCGCATATCATTTCGAAAAAAATTCTAGGAGTTGATACGAAAAATATCAAAAAAACATGGGTTTTGAAAAATTGAACATTCTGAAAGAATGACTGCAGACATAGAAAAGCACCAGAAAACAACATTTTAGAGGGCAAAAAAACAAAACAAAAGTTTGGTGTTGATAGAGTCAAAATCGGCTGAGAATTCAGAATTTTATGTCCATTTTTAGAGAGGGTGAAAATCGGGCACTGCCCTTAATAAATAGTTGCACCTCCCCTTTTAAAAAAAAATAATTTTAATTTTTTAATAGGATGTTGTTATGTTAATTATGAAATAGTTAATTAATTAACTTTATAAAAAAAGGCAAGCTTATAATTAAAATTCAATTTTATAGCAAAGTTAAAGCTTAATAGAAATTATATAAATAATATATATAATATATATATATAAATATAAATATATATAGATATATATATATATATATATATATATATATATATATATATATATATATATATATATATATATATATATATATATATATATATATATATATATATATATATATATATATATATATATATATACGCAGAGGTGGGCAGTAACGCTGCTAGTAACGAATACGTAACGGGCGTTACAATGGTAACGAGCAACGGTAACGCTTCAAACGATTTTAAAATGTAACGATGTAACGGTAACGCTACCCTTTTTAAAAATTGTAACGGATTTTTTCCGTTACTCGTTACTCGTTACATCCAACACACGGAACTCCACTGTGTTGACATTATTTCTATGGAATAATTTAGTTTTTCCGATTTAACAGTAGTATATATATATATATATATATATATATATATATATATATATATATATATATATATATATATATATATATATATATATATATATATATATATATATATATATATATATATATATATATATATATATATATATATATATATATGGAGAAATTCTATTTATTGGCCGAAAACACTGTTCATTTGTTAGCGCTTTCTTACATGTTAGTGTCGATGGTTAGGTTAGGGTTTGGTTGGCATTTATATTAATTTATTTATTTTTATTATAATATCAATCAGGGATGGCACGAAAAAAATCTAATGAAAAAAATCAACTGATTTTTTACTTGATTTTTTTATAAAAAAAATTCATGATTTTTTTATTTTTTTTTATTTTTTCGTTTCTCTCAGGGTTGGGGATTTTTTGGATTTTTTGAGAAAAAAATCAATTTTTGATTTTTTGGATTTTTTGGATTTTTTGATTTTTTGAGAGTCGTGACGTCACGCGAAATATAATTTGTAAACAAACTTTTTTTTTTAAGCTCGATTAGGTATTATTTTTAACCCTAGGCCCTATATCTGGGTTCAAAATCTTAAAATAGGGCTTATAGTTTATGACACAATGAGACAGCAACACTAAAGAGTGTTATTTGTAATAATGAAAATATATTACATCAGAAATAAAAGAAACATGTTTGAATATAGTGTAGAAATTTGAAACAGAGTAGCCTTGCTATGATATTTTTATTCTAATTTTTTATTTCTATTGAAGTTAAATCACTTAAATATCCAAATAACTTAAAAAATATATATTTCTTTTTGGAGCAAAAAATCAAGTGAAAAATCAATTTATTTTTTCCGTGATATCCAAAGTGACTCACTTTCTCTTATATATATATATATATATATATATATATATATATATATATATATATATATAAGACAGGGATTGAGATCTTATATATATATATATATATATATATATATATATATATATATATATATATATATATATATATATATATATATATATATATATATATATATATATATATGTAAGGGGAAGTAACGTCCACGGAATTGCGTTATTCCCCTCAATATATATTTCTGAAGAAAAATGAATATTATGAAAAAATTTATGAACGAATAAATGAACAAGAATATTTACGACTACCTTCAATGAGTTAAATCTTGTCTTCTAATGAATGATGAACAAACTTGTACTAGAGGAGGACGTCGGATAATCAGCCAAGTATCAGGCTTTCATGGAAACGAAAGGTATTTGTGCAGGACCTGAGGATTAGAGCGAGCAGCCACGTAACCTCAGGGTGAAGAATTCATCAATGACGCCAGATTGTATAAGATCTATTTTATCCTCTTTTTTAATATACTCAATTTTTTCTATGGTAGTGTATGCAGATCTCAATAATTAATAATTTAATAAACCAAATAAATAGTAAAAATAATAATAATAAAAGAAAACAAAACTCAGGGATGACGAAAGATTACTGTATAAAACAACTTTAATATGAAAAAGGTTTAAGGACAAAAGATAGGGGTCATGAATTGGTCCCTATTTAATAAGATATAAATACTGGGTATTAGCTGGTTCAAAAATAAGAATAAATCAGAAATCCCCCCACAGCTAAAATGCTGTATAAACTTTAAACTATGAACAAGTGTAATAAACCAGGAATTAATTTGACACCGAGCAAAGTGTGGTGTCGTGTTTGTGAAATACACTCAACAATTTCTGTACTTATCTTATATTTCTAGATCTTGATTCCAAATGAGAACTTCGGATGTTCTTCAGGTATGTTCTATAATGCGATGGTTCTGTAGAATTCCATTTGTAGAATAGTTTCGGTATCAATAGGATGAAGTGTTAAGTAGATATAAACTTTCCAAGTTGATGATATAGTAGTGGAACAATCCAAGATGAAAAATGGCTTCTATTTTAGTATTTTTCTCATATGACAGTTTTTCCAATAAAAGTCAGTTCCAAAGTAAGTTGAAATCCGAGATCAATTTATAGGTCTGTTTCTATCATGAGATCAATTCTTAAGTCCAAGACTATTCAAGGCTGGTCAGCCCACAATTTGTTCCAGACCAAAGACTAGTTCAAGGCTGGTTATCAGCCCCAGAATTGCTCCCTATTAACAATAAAGATTTTAAGTTACAATGTTTTTTTTATCTAATTTTAATCAATTACTTTTACTTGAATTAGGTTTTAACATACCCTTTTGTATTAATATAAACATCCACGAGGGGAACAATCTCATCTGTTGATTTTCAATGTTTGATACTTCTTATTGGAGAAATAGACTTCTGCAAAACATATTGTGAGTGTATAAGTAATTTCCTATATTCTTTCTATATCCTCTATAATCTTTACATTATTTATATGAATTATTCCCATTAAATTATATTAATCAATTTATATTTCCCACAGATTAACACACACCTGCGACAATAGAGATGTAATCTAACTGAATGAGCAACAATCGACGTCTATATAGATTCCAATTAACGAACTGCTTAACAGCACCTCATTTAGGAAAATAAAATGACTTTCCTTCCTCATAGTCCTATTAAAAGGAAAAAGACAATTCCAAAAATGAAATTTTGGAGAGAGAGAGGAAAAAATAACAAAGAAAATGTATTTTTTCATGTATTCCGAACATTGTTTTTAGTTAGACCCGTCATATCAATGAGAAATAATAATGAGCAATCTTGCTGCATCGGCCCGTTTATATTACAAATTCATAAAATGCCAGCCGTATTCGCAGTGTGGCATTAAAGAGAGACACAGCTCTATATATAATATATATATTTATATATATATTATAATATATATATATATATTAGGAGTATAGATACCAGAAAAGTGGCCGATACCGATACCGATACCGGTACTCTATTTTTTTAGGTGCCGATTACGATACCGATATGATTAAGACACTTTAATTAACTATATAATACACAGTAATAAGATAGAACATTTGTGCACTGCTAGCAACTCAAGATTGCATTCCCTCGGTTCATTACAATAGTTAGGTCATGATATTTCATATTTGGTTGTGCCCAAGTATATTTATTTTATAATTAAAATCAAGTTTTATATTAATAAAAGCAAATTATATATTAATATTTTTTTAAAAAATTGAGCGAATTTGAATAAATTTTTAATTTGTGAATTTCCAATAGTGTATTACAAAGGGTTTAAGCTACTATTATATGTTTTAACATGCTACCAATTTTCTAAGAAGATTCATTGTAACAAGCTACATATAAATGAATGAAAAATAATGAAAGATAGGAGACCTCAATTATAATCCAGCGAAAGTTAAAATAAAAAATACGCTATAACTCAAAACATGGAACATTAATAAAATAGTCTTTAAGCATAGATATCAATTCAATACTCAAGATGCTCTAAGATTCTCAAATCTGTGACTGCAAAAACATTGAAGCTTTCAACTAGTATTTCGTGCGAGGACTGTTCCTTTTGGAGGTGTATTACATTCCATACCTAACCTATCTATAAATACGTCTCTCTCTTCGATCTGATGAGAGGAGGTGATGATATATTAGTTTGCCTGCAGCATGATATAATGAACCTTGCCCATTTTCATGCCACCGCACTGAAAGATTCTCTTCTGTAGGCCGCATCTCATGTTTTCAGAGCCTCATTTCCTCTTTCACAGACTGCAAATTTGAATATCTTTTCTCCTTGTATGACTGTCTCTTCAGTTACGATATGGGTTTCCATGGTGTTGATTCTTTGGAGCGTGAATGAATGTCGCGAATGCAATTTCGCCTGAAGCTTATCAAAGATATCTGAATATCAAATCCTCATCTTCAGTAGGTTTTATTTTTCCGTTAGGGTAGACTCACGACATAAAAGAACTGCTTGCCAGGGTTGCATTATAGGCGGCCCACTTCTCTGTTCTTTTTTTTTTTTTTTTTTTTTTGTCCAGCGAGCAGCTCCTCGGTTATGCTATTTTAATGCATAACCGAGAACTGGTTCACCGTCGGAGGTGCCCTTCTTGTGGGGTTTCAGCTCGCTTAAATAATTATGACCTTTATTTATTTATTTTTTTACAGTTGTCACCGCCGCTACAGCCAGAACCCTATTCAAAGTGGTGATGAAGTTCACCATCTAACGCTAATTTCGGAGATGAGCACAGACGCAAGGCTAAGAGTGAGGGAAATAAATTGAGGAGGAAAACAGATGATGGAAAGAGAATTCACAGACAGATGGGTGCGGAAGAAAGAAGCACCGCATTGCGAACCAGTCTGATTACGGACTCAACACAAAACTCAGTGTATAGCTCGGACACAGCACCCTTTGTTGCTACGAGGGCGTTCCGTAGAATGGCTGCGGATGGTACGCGCGAGTGGATAAGTTCCCTGAACATGCCATCTACCTAGTACCTATAGAAAAGGATAAAGCACCAACATCGCGCCGCAACATATAATAGGATCAAGATGAATAGAGTACAGGACAAGTTTGATACGGTCTTTTTGGCTTTTGACTCGACCATGTCCAAAAGCCGGATGAAACCAGAGCCGCCCTCCACAGATATGAGAGGCGTATCCATCGAAGGGCGATGAGACCCTGTATTTAGGTGGAGTAACTGGAGAAGAGGGAAAAAAAGTCTCCACTCTAACAGAATTCCATTCGTGAGGGCCAACAAAGCCATATTTCAGCAAGGAGATTTTCAAAAAACATTTTTTTTTTTTATGTTAAGGTCAAGGATGTTATATTGTCAACAGGAGAGACGAAGAGAACCGTCGAAAGAGAGTGGAAAGTTTAAGTGTCTTAGAGAGAGATATTTGTAGAAGTTGCGTTTTAAAGAATTAATTTCACAAGCTTGAGACGACTCAACCCTGAATTCTATCCAGTCAGCGAGAATAGAATAGAAAAGATTAAGACGAGAGGCATTCTAGAAGTTAAAGAGGGAGCAGATTGATATGAGTTGAAGAATGAATAGGTCAAGTCATCGACATATCATTGAGTGGATAGATAAGATGTGCAGTGAGAGATCATGATGAAATAGCAGTATAAAATAGCGAGATAAACAGAACCCTGTAGGAACACCACGATTGCACAGAAAAAGAAGAAGTCGCCATCAACAACAGCGACATTGAGAGCGATTTGAAGAAAGCTAGACTAGTAAGCAAAAGAGAAGAAAGTGTGAACCAAAGGGAGGGAGCTTGGAGAGCAGTGACGTGTGCCATACACGGTCAAATGCTTGATATGTCAAGGCAAGCCACACAAGTCTTCCCGTTTCCTAAGCGGCGGGAAAACCATAAATCTGTTAAATAGGAAGATCATCGCCAAGTAGATCTCGGCACCGAAAAGATGTACTGTAAGCAATAAGAAGGGAGAGATTCCAGATGATCTAAGAAGCGTGAAGGAGAATTGAGAAGGGTTTCACAAGATCATTTAGAAGAAGTGAATGGTTTGATGAGCTTAGATAGGGGCGA
>JABUQX010136070.1:17500-19641 GCA_015478945.1 Trachelipus rathkii | reverse complement strand
AATATGCTAGATTTTATTATCATAGTAAAGCCTTTATTTGTGCTCTAGGGGCATATAATTATTGATTTCACATGATCTTCAGATTTATTTATTATTATTATTATTATTTATTAAATATTATTATTATTATTATTATTATTATTATTATTTTATTTTTCATATAGAATAGTTATATATATAAATAAAGGTATATAAATATGTATATTATATATATATATATATATATATGTGTATATATATATATATGTATATATATATATATATATATATATATATATATAATAAGTTATTTATATATATATATATATATATATATATATATATTATATATATATATATATATATATATATATATAAAGTATATATATATATATATATATATATATATATATATATATATATATATATATATATTATATATATATATATACATATAGGTATATATATATAAATTTCTTCATCTAATTTTTCTCCCTAAAATCAGGTAGCGGTGTGTAAGAAGCATCGAAAAGAAAAGCAGAAGAATATGACAAAGCCTAAAGGAAGTCCAGCTCCCACCCTCCCCTCTGTACTATTACAGCAAGGATCTGCCATCAGAAAATCCACCCTTATTTCACGGGACTATGAGGACATCTCACTATGTAAATCGTCAGTGTGGCAGTTCATCCCTTGGCCCAGTGTACAACCATACCTCCTCATTAAAACCTTTTTCATTTTCTCCTATTATACCCTTTCATTCTCGCCTCTGCCAAACTCATTTTTGTCCTTCAGACATTCGTCTTTACTGACTAATCCACTTTTTCTTCATCTCCCAGCCGGTCGGTTTCCAACACACTCCCCACTATATATCTGCTTAAAACCGACTATCATTCATCCTTTCCACATGACTAACGACAAAACCATCTCAACATACTTATTTATTCTCTCATTTACCCTTTTCTTCACACCACACAACTCTCTAATATGTTCATTCCCTATTTATCAATTCTTCTCACACCTAGCATGTGTCCCTAAGATTGTCCATCTGAACACATTGAACTTAGATCTATACTTATCTAGACCATAGTCTCACTACTATACAATAACACAGGTAACAACATAGCGTCATGTAAGACCCTAGCACTCAAAAGACTTAGTCCCTATACATTCACCAACGATTTTATTGCACCAGCCACCTTCCTGGTATCCAACATATACCTTAAATATTTAAACTCAGACACTCTTTCTGCTCTAGCTGCTCACCATCTAACATAACTTCACACACTGAGGACTGTCCTCACTCAAACCATAACCTTACTTTTATATACGTTTACTTTCAACCCCTCCTTTTACACTGCGCTAAATCTCTCTACCAATTTCCTCAAACTTTTCAAATTTCCGTCATTGGACAAACCAAATCATCAGCATATAACAGGTGGGCACCCTCCACCCATCTCCATTCTCCATCATTCTAACACCATTTCCTGTCACACCCACCTTCAATTCTTTCATAACCCCATCCATATACAAATTGAATATCCAAGGAGCACAACACAACCCTGCCTCACTCATGGTTAATAACACAAATCCAACCATTTTGACAATATATTTATTCTTAAAGACGCCTACTGTGGTCATTACATACTCTTTTTGATTCCATTCAGTCAATACCACAGTTACTATATCACTGTCAACACTGCAAATAGCTTCCTATTAACTTTATCGTCAATTTCTGTTGGTAAATCCATAAACTAAATACAATTTATTTTTTCCCTCTCATTTTCATCATTTAAGTCAATGTAAAGATCTGATCCACATTATCCTTACTACTCCTAAACAATTTTGTTCTTCTGCACCATCGAATCTTTTCATGTCACTGGCAAGACTCTTTCACCGTGGCTATCAATATATTTCTTCCGGCAACACTAATAAACTAATTCCTTATGTTTCAGTTAGTTCTTCTTGTCTTCTGCAATTCGGCAGGTGGTGCCATTACTTCTCCTTCAACTCGAATCAGCAATTCTCCATAAACGCTTTATTATTGAATCCTCTGATCCGAACGACCTGAAACGCCTCCTGTCTTTGATCATTTGTTCAGTGAATTGCTCATACTTTGCAGATTTATATATTTTCTAAATTATTCGCTTACCCATCTCTCCTCT